>JAOSBK010000009.1:26526139-26550828 GCA_027568895.1 Erythroxylum shatona | reverse complement strand
AGATTTTGTAATTATTTTAATTAATTAATTAATTAGCTTTTATCTTAATTAATTAAAGTTATTAATTAATTATATTTTATATTTTTAATTAAATCTATTTTATTTAGTTACATTTTAATTATATTTAATTAAAAATATATAATTTAAAATTTTAAAAAATAATATTGGTAGGAATCAAACCCATTCCTCCCATATATGGAGGGTATGGACCATTACCTTAAATTTTGGTATGAAAGAACTATTCAATCAATCATAATAATCAACCAACCACTACCTTTCATTTCATTCCCATTGATTTGTTCCCATACCCCTTAACCAAGCATCCCCTAAGTTACACAAACTAGTTACGACATTAGGTTGGGCTGACCTCAGGTTTGAGCTAATGTCCTTGTTCATGTCTAAACTAGAACTTAATTGGACATGAGGTACGTGGCCCGAGTTTAAGAATTATTGGGCTTAAGTAGGCAATGTCCAATTATTTCTTAATTTAAAATTTAGGAAATAAAGTTATTTTTATTTTAAAAATATCAAAATTTCATTCAAATTTTCTGAATTCGAAATAATGTCCAATGAAGAGCCTAAATTTTTTTAAAAAATTGAAAAATAAAAAATTTGAATCCTAATCAACTTTAGACATAAATGTATTTTCAAAATTTATATTTTGAAAGATAAACACAAAAAGTGAGATAGATTCATTTCAAAATTAAATTCAATTTGCTTATTACTAATTACAAAAATAATAAAAAATTAATTTATCATCAATCACATTAACAATCTTTACCTAAAAAGAAAATTTACAAGAAATTAATTTTTTATATACTTAATTACCTAATTACCACAACTTGTATTAACTAAATTATTTATATATATTATGAACTATTTATTGATATATATGAATAGTTTAATCTGTAAAAGTCATAATAATCACTAGAGTACAAAATTATAACTTCCAAACCTTTTTCTTTTTGTTGTTATCTTTATCTTGCCATTTTATTGTAACCCAGTAGTTTAACAAAATTCCGAGGCACATTAGACTATTAGTCATGTTGGTTTAAACTCAAATAGGGATAAGATTTTTGTTCGGGTCTGATTTGAGCCGACTCAATTCAATTCGAAATCAATGAATTTTGTTTAAATTGACTTTGTTTTGAGTTAGGTCCAAATTTTTTATAAATTCTTAAACTTTAAACTAGGCTCATAATCAAGTTACTTGCTTTGACTTGATTTGAAACCCGAAAATTTTAAATAAAAATAATGTCATTTTCAAATTTTAAATAAAAAATTGATCTTAACTCAAGTTGAATATGAGTTCAAATATTAATTTTTGAAGACCGAGTTCCGCTCAACCCAATACTAAATATAAACTCAAATTTTGTTTATTTAATTTTTATTTAATTGATACTATCATAGTTTTTATTTACATAAAAAATAAAAATTAAAAGAGATATCTTTAAATAATGCCATTTATATAAGATTATAAAAGCAAAAGAAACAAGAATACAATTATGGGAGAAACAAGACCATTAATCATATATAATGCTAATTATTCATTAACTACAAACTAAGTTACGCAAATTAGTTACGACATTAGGCTAGGCCGACCTCAGGTTTGAGCTAACGTCCTTGTTCAGGTCTAGCCTAGAACTTCATTGGACATGAGGTACGTGACCCGAGCTTAAGTATGATCGGGATTAAGCAGGCAATGTCCAATTATTTCTTAATTTAAAATTTAGAAAATAAAGTTATTTTTATTTTAAAAATATCAAATTTTTATTCAAATTTTCTGAATTCGAAATAATGTCCAATGAGAGCCTAATTTCCATTCCAAAAAAAAATTAAGAGCCTAATTTTTTTTAAAAAATTGAAAAAAAAAATCTGAATCCTAATCAACTTTAGACCTAAATGTCATTTCTAGTCTTCAGACGGTAAGTGCCAATCTGGGAAGGTACGAAATAATGGACTCCTTTGTCCTGTCAGTTCATTCATGTGCTCAAACTTTTCCGGGTGGGCCCAAATAGTTATCGATCTACTATGGATACTTTGTCCAATTGTTGACTTCCATTCCCCTTTTTCATCGGCGGGTCGCCTTGGAGCCATCATTTTACAAGCTTGGAGCTGGGGACCACCGTGTCGGAGCCCCGAGAACGCCGTTACAGTTCCGATTGTTTGGGGGTTTGTTTCTTAGGTCAATATGGTTGTTGATTCTGTTCATTGCCTTGGTTCAGTAGAGATTTCTTCAACTTTGATTTATTGGTGCAGAGGATGGGGCAAGGAAGGTGGTTGATTCTGGTAATTATCGCTTGTCTACTTTCCCTTTCTTGTGGGAGAGGTAATGATCAATTCAAGTGCACTTTAGGATCAAAAGTCTGTTCGTAAGACATTAGTTGAATAATTTTTATATTGGAAAGTTGTGTTTTCCCCTTTTTTAATATTCTTTTCTTGGATAAGAAAGTATTGTTTGGATGCTGTATACCATTTTTGTATATTGGGCATTGAAGAGGAATTTGTTGTTTCATGTAGACCTAAGGATAAAGCACAAGCACAAAAACAAGGACATAGATCAGCTCAGTGTTTACAATCACACTCTTGCCACAATTTTGGTGGAGTATGCTTCTGCTGTGAGTTTTATGAACAGCAGTCTGATAGATTTTGAAATCTTAGTTTTCCACGAATTTAATGTCCTTGAATGAAGAAATTTCTCATTTGGAGGCTGAAAATGAGCTTTGTGCTTGCAGGTGTATATTTCAGATCTGACCGAATTGTTTACTTGGACTTGCTCAAGATGTGATGGTGTAACCTCGGTATATCTTGGTTGTGTTGAATTTTTGTTTCCTCTTCGTTCATGTTGTCGATGTTCTTAATTGACTGTTAAATCTGTTTTGGATGAAAACAGGGGTTTGAGATTATAGATCTGATTGTTGACGTTCAGCATTGCTTACAGGTACACTCTCTTAGTACCATCACTTATCTATTACTAGAATAGACCCCCATTCCCTTTTCTGCTCGTGTGACATATAATTATTTTTTGCCCATATACTCTAAATTGATTTTCGTGGTTATTGACGTATAGGGGTTTGTTGGAGTGGCAAAAGATCTTAATGCTATTGTTATTGCTTTCCGAGGAACCCAAGAACATAGGTAATGATATGTTTTAGCTTCACATTCCTCTTCGAAATATTGATGTACAGTTTGCATCTTTCCCATGTGGGAAAGTTTAGTTGCTGGTATGGCTTATCTATATTCTTAAGGTGTGTACTGTGCTAAGAACAAATGAAACAGTAGAACACCCATGCACAATCCCAAATCATTCTTGACTTTTTGGCTCAACATAAAGAAAGATTTGAACAACTGGTTGGAGTCTTTGATGAGCTGTTTAACCCTTTTGGTGCCCTTTGCTTGTCTATACAATAGCTCTATCATAATCTATTTGTGTTTCTCATGCCATATTTTAGTGCTATTTGTAAATTTAGGAATGTCTTGTTGGTTGTTATCTTTATTGCTGAGTTTCTCTAGCTATCTCGTTTTAGTTGATTAATTGCATCTCTACAGTATCCAGAACTGGGTTGAAGACTTGTACTGGAAACAGCTTGACCTAAGTTATCCTGGCATGCCTGGTGCCATGGTACGTACTGCAGAAAGTTACGCCGAGTGATAACTGACGTGTATGATGGAGGTTATTTCTTCATTTGTTTTTCTTTCTCTGCCATTCATATTTTGAACTTTTCTATAGGTGCACCATGGATTTTATTCTGCTTATCACAACACAACAGTACGCCCCGGCATCTTAAATGCTATCAAAAGAGCAAAAGAGTACTTTGGAGAACTTGACATCATGGTGACGGGGCATTCAATGGGAGGGGCTATGGCTGCCTTCTGTGGAATTGATTTAGTTGTAATACTAGTCAACCCCTATCCACCAAAATGATCAATTATTGATACATATACCAAACTCATAACAATCTTTTCGTTTTATGTTTGTCGGATATCTCTGTTCCAGGTGAATCATGAAGCAAAGAATGTTGAGGTTCTTACTTTCGGACAGCCTCGTATAGGCAATGCTGTTTTCTCATCTTATTACAGTGAACTGGTACCAAATGCTATCCGTGTTACCAATGACCATGACATTGTTCCTCATCTGCCGCCTTACTTTTACCATTTCCCTCAGAAGACATACCACCACTTCCCAAGAGAGGTAATTTTCCTTTGCTAAGGTGATTCACAACACATGACATTTAAGATAGTCTTTAGCCAATGGAACTAAGTGAATTAGAGCCCATTGACACACTTAGCTGCATTGTTTTAGTTATTTGTGTTTTCATACTTCAGTGCTGTCTCATGATATAAAATGTTGGCATTTGTTGATGATCTGTACGATTTCTCGTTAACCCTACAATTCAAGGCTTTTTGTTCCCCGTCAGGTATGGTTGTATAACATTGGAGTGGGAAGTCTAGTTTATAAAGTAGAGAAGATATGTGATGGTTCCGGTGAAGACCCGAACTGTAGCAGGTGGGTTTTCCTCTTTTAGATAATCTTTAGATTAGTGTACAATCAAGGTTTTAAGATTAATGACATCTGTTGGAATCTGAAGAACGTTTAAAACTTAGAGGTAATTGAATGTTAAGACTATCTATCTTTTGTTACTTCCATCCCAAAATCTCTACACCAGCATTGTCTCATTTTCTATCAGCTTGTCTTTAATGAAGTTCAAGTAGGTAGTAAACTCTTGGAATCTGTTCTCCATTTTCGACGCAGATCAGTGCTCGGTAACAGCATTGCAGACCATTTAGTCTATTTTGGAGCTAAAATGATGTGTGAGTCATGGAGATCTTGTCCTTTGATGATGGATTCTCGTCTAAGAGACTATGGCACAACAGATCTCAGAGGAAACTTCATACTGTCTCGAGACCTTCCCTCTTCTGTTCTGAAATTGAATGCGGAGGTTGGTGCTGCTGCTGGAAACAACCAGGTTTAGAATCTTACACCGTTCCTTCTTGTCTTCTCCTCCCAAAAATTCATTCTTAATCCTCCATTTGGAGGCTTTCTGGGTCTTAGTGGCGGCCATTGTTGTGTGACTGGTTAGTGGCAGAACCGTGTACATGTATAGGAAACAATGTAAATCTTCGACCTTGTAAATGTTAAAAACACAAGACAAACGAACCCATTAAAGAATTTTCACATGGTGTTCAATATCAATTCTGCAATTGTGAATTGACTGAATCATTATGAATCTCTTTCGCTTACTTTGAGTGCAAATTCATAGTTGTTATTTATGTATGAATTTTGCTTAGAATTGGTAGTTGTTATTTTGTAGTAATCTTGCTTATATGTTAGCCTGCTGATTTGTTTGTGCCAGTGTTAATGTATGACAGGTTAGGTTCATCATAGCCAGTCAGGTCAAGCCTCTTTGTTTCACAATTGACCGGTCTGGTCAAGTTTTTAAATATTTAAATTTAAATATTTAAAATCTATTTTGGAGTTTGAATTTAATTTAATTTGGATACTTGAATTCGAGTTTAATCATAAATAGTCTTTCTATTAAGTAGAGATTAGGCTTTGTACTATCAAACCTTCTTAAATCACACGCTTCAGCAAAATTTCAACTAAGCGTTGGAAATAATATTTAAAAATTTTAATAAATTAAGTTATATATGATGAATTGATTTAAATTTAATTAGATTTGAACTCATGAATTTAAATTTAATTTTAGGCTTAAAATTTTAGTTAATTTGAAAAAATTATAAGTTTAAAAATTTTAAAATAAATGTAAATTGGTTTATTATGATTATTAAATTTAAAAGTTTTTTATATAAATAACTCAAATTGAGACTTGAGTTTACTAAAGGGCCTTTAATCTGTTAATTTTGTTAATAAAAAATAATTAAAAAAACTAACAGTGAGACGCTCGCGCGTGGTATCGGTTTGGCTTTGCATTACGCGCGTCCGCTAGAAATATCCCACGTCATATGCATTTTTTGTAGCATTTAATATATAATTCTTTATTACAGGAAATTTTAAAAAATTAAAAAAATTGCTTTGTCCATTCCTCGGACTCTTTTGCCGGTGATCCAAGGGAGATGCTCCTCGGGAGTAACGGCTAAAGTTACCCACAACATCACATTGTATTTACCAGATCAACCACCGTATGTCCTCATAGGATGGAAGGGTATTTCGATCATTTTGTCCAACTCTACTGGCGGCCCATCGGTTTGGGAAGAGGATAGTGCCACGTTTCACACGCTAACATCACTTGGATATTTTTCCCATTTTTGAAAAATAACATAAAAAAAACCATTCTCTTCTCCACTTATCCTGTCTGGTCCTCTGAGACCAGAAGATTAGCTAAGAAACGGCGTCGTTTCAGTCTGTTTTTGGGTACATCAGTAAGCTGAAATGGTGTAGAGGTAGGGAGAGTAGTTTCAGTCTGCTTCAGCTTACTGTTAAACAATGGCCATCGGCGGTTTACTTTCTAACCGGAACTACGGTTCTTTCGTCGGCTCAGGTATGGCTTTTACTCTTCTTTTTCTTTTTTAGTTTTGAAGTTCTCTGCATGTGAATTTTGTTGCTCTTGAAAAGAGTTGGATTGTTAACGGTTTGAGACTAAGAGAGTGTTTGGTTGCGGGTAAAGTTGGAAAAAGAGAAGAAGATTTTTCACATCGGAGAAGCATTTATACTGTACGGTATGTGCAAGGGACTGTGAGTGTGTTGTATGAGAAGTTACAGAGACGAGCAGTTAACGGTTTCAGTTCAGGGGGATTGTCATATTCTGCGTTTGTTCAAGCATTTGGTGGTAATTCAGATTATAAATCCACGAAGCTCTCGAAAGCAACAGCAGCAGCTTATCCTTGGAGAAGAAGATGCGGTTGCTTTTTTTCTTCAGATCTCACCAGAAAAGGGCAATTCTGTAATTTAGATTGTGCGAAGTTGAAGCGAGGTCGTGCGTACTACAAGTCGGAGGAATATGAGATAACTGATGGCGGTGTGGAGTCGGTGAAGTCGGTGGATGGATCAAGTGAGGTGGTTTTTGTGGAGGAAAATGCCCAGGAAGCGTCTGCTTGGTTGGAACAGTTTCCAAAACGATGGGTCATTGTGCTGCTCTGTTTTACTGCGTTTTTGTTGTGCAACATGGACCGTGTGAGTTATTTTTGAAGTTCTCTTTTTTCCTTTTCTTCACTCAAGTGTTGTGGTTTGGATGTTCAATTGAAATGTTGCTCATATAAGGTTGGATCTTGTTGCATACAAATAATAATAATTTGGTGAAATTTTTTAGTTTGGATTTGCAATAACTATGTCTAATTTCCATGGAATTGTATGAACGCTGTCAATTCTGTTGTTCTTGTCACGTGAAATTGGGTGAGGAATTAGAAATTTCAATTCTACATCTGAATTCCTAAGACAAACTTACAAAATTGATTGTTTCGATTAAAAATCATACATGTCAATCGTTTGCTGCTATCACAAGTTTTCATAGCTTAATCATGTGCTAGTTTCATTCTTTTTGTTGCAGGTCAATATGAGCATTGCAGTACTTCCGATGTCTAAAGAGTTCAACTGGAACAGTGCGACTGTTGGTTTAATTCAATCATCATTTTTCTGGGGCTATCTACTGACTCAGGTATGATCTTAGATATTCATGATGTCTCAGAAGTTTGGGAAACTTAATTAACTATTGGTGTAGTAACACAAAAACTTATTTAAAGAAATATTTCTTTTGCATCTCAAGAGCTAGAAACTTTGTTGCTTAATGTCCAACTGTAATTTGTTTTTACTGGTCTCTAGATTCTTGGGGGTATCTGGGCAGATAAGCTTGGTGGAAAACTGGTGCTGGGTTTTGGAGTTGTGTGGTGGTCAGTTGCTACTGTTTTGACGCCTATTGCAGCAAGGATTGGACTTCCTTTCTTGCTTATGATGCGTGCTTTTATGGGGATTGGCGAGGTTGTCTCTTCTTATACGCTTCTACTTTTGATTTGCTGTTTACTTTTGGATATTTCATATTTTATGATAGTGTTTTCATACTAGGAAAGACATATGAATGTTATGGAAGCAGAAATGAACCTCATATGAACTAGTTTTCAATGTCATTAATGATAACAGAGCTATGAAATGAGACTTGAATCTTGATTTGAAATATGAAATTGGTTGTCTTCGTGCTTGTTTTGTTGAGTAAAATCTTTCGAGTCTTGTCATTCTTCTGTAGTGTTTCTTTTCTTACTTTTTGAATTTTGAGGTGGATCTAGGGACTTAATCTATGTTCTAATGTAGTAACCTACTACTGCACTCATAACCCATAATATTTTAAATTTTCATGGAAAGTAAATTGAGGATTCTCATTGCCCACAGTGACCAATTTGCATGCAGGGTGTTGCGATGCCTGCCATGAATAATATTATTTCCAAGTGGATTCCTGTGTCGGAGAGAAGCAGATCACTTGCCTTCGTTTATAGTGGGATGTATCTTGGTTCTGTCACTGGATTAGCTGTTTCCCCCGTACTAATCCAGAAATTTGGGTGGCCATCTGTATTCTACTCGTTTGGATCCCTTGGAAGTATTTGGTTTGCACTATGGCTAAGAAAGGTAACTTGATCTTGCATCATGGCTGTATTTTCATGCCAATAAGTCATAACTGTTTTTTCATCAAAAAAAAAAAAAAAAAAAGCTGAACTTGCATGTTGATAATATTGAGAACCAATGCTAGGTGTTTTCTGCTGGATCAAAATCATAAATGCAATAGCTTGATATGAGAATGCACAATATTGGACATAATGTTGGTGAAAAATGGATATATTTATGATTCATGACAGAGAAACTCAGAAATCTGTTTTTGCATCTTTGGTTGGTTTGCTTCAGGCACATAGCTCACCAAAGGAAGATCCCGAACTTAGTTATCAGGAAAAGAAGCTTATCTTGGGGGGCAACGTGTCAAAAGAACCTGTTTCAGTCATACCTTGGAAGTTAATATTATCAAAAGCACCTGTTTGGGCTCTCATCATCTCTCACTTCTGCCATAATTGGGGAACCTTTATTCTTTTGACGTGGATGCCTACCTACTACAGCCAGGTTATTTTGCTAATCTGCTGTTACTGTTTTATTTCTGTTTATTTACTATAGCAACCTGAAAAATATTTGTGCAAACGTTTCTTGCAAGATCTACTTTCTTCTATTTTAGTATTGGCACCATAGGCAGTCTGATGTTGTTGCCTTGCTGGCAACTGATGTGTGATTATACAAATTGAGAACTCTAAACTTGTTTGATTACCTCTACGGCATCATATGAGTCAAATATTAAAATGTCTTTTCCTAGAAGTCATTAGAACTTGTAGATAGTTTTTCTATAAATATCAGCTCCATGTCAGAGACTAGTCCATCTGTCCTCTTTTATTTCTTTCCTACGAAAGCTTTACGTATTAGATTGCACCTATCAAACATTTTCTTTTGAATGTTTCTCATCTGAATCATTGGAAATACGAAACATCTTAACTTCTTCTTCCCTTCACCTCAACTAAGCTTAAGCTTGAAATTTTCACCATTTTCATTCTAATTGGTTATTACTCCCAATCTATAGAGGATTAAGTTGTTTTTCCTTTATCTTCATCATTGTTTCCTCAGGTGTTGAAGTTTAACCTCACTGAATCTGGGCTATTTTGTGTCTTGCCGTGGTTGACCATGGCGCTTTTTGCAAACATAGGAGGCTGGATTGCAGACACACTTGTGAGCAAAGGTTTTTCCATTACAGCAGTTAGAAAGGCAAGGACATTTACTTCCTGAGTCCTCTTTTATTGCCTTTTTATTGTCGTTAACTCTGCTAATAATTCATCCAACTTCTTGCCTTGTAGATAATGCAATCAATTGGGTTTTTAGGCCCAGCCGTCTTTCTTACACAATTGGGCCGTGTTACAACTCCTGCTATGGCCGTACTATGCATGGCTTGCAGTCAGGTTGGTTTGCATTTATTATCAATTTCAGAGCATAAATTACTTGTTATTTTCCTTTCCCTATACTAATTCTTGTATAATTTCTTCCACAGCGTTGACATTTATCTTCAAATTTTCCTTTTCAAGCTATAACATCTGTTTCTCATAAATCTACATAATATTGCTAGAATGATCCAGGAATTTTTTCTGTTGGAGTGATCTGATAATTTCTGGTTTGATGTAAAATGATGTCAATATGTTTAGGTATAACTTTACTTGACTAATTTGCTTTACCTGAATTGTGTGATTCCATCAAACTAGTGTTGATGTGAAAAAAAAAAAAAAAAGAGTTTAGTCATTAACGGTGTGAGTCAATTTACCTCTGGTATGTGTGGTTGACAACAGGGATCAGATGCATTCTCTCAGTCTGGGCTCTATTCCAACCATCAAGATATTGGCCCACGTTATGCTGTGAGTTGTTGCTCTCTGTATTGTGCAAATTATGGTTTAAGGACACATCCAAAGAATAAAGATTACGGGTTCTACTGTTATTGTCGCTTGACATTCGATGACCCATCAATTTATTTGATAAAGTACCCTAAAAGCATTCACTGTAAAACTACTTCAAGATGTTGGTGAAAATTAAGAGATTATCCAATGCCAGGGTGTACTGCTAGGACTTTCAAATACAGCTGGAGTGCTCGCTGGTGTATTTGGTACTGCTGCAACTGGTTATATACTCCAAAAAGGTAAGCCAGTAGATGGCTTGTTTTACTTTGTCCTGGGATCTTGCTACTTCACTCACTTGTTTCGAGTCTGTTATTTCTGTTCTTTTAGGTTCTTGGGATGATGTGTTTAAGGTGGCTGTTGCACTCTACATCATTGGCACATTGGTCTGGAACATCTTCTCAACAGGGGAGAAAGTTCTTGACTGAAAGTTCTGTAAGAGAGGATAGTGGCCACAACCTACAAGCAAAAGGTTCCAAGTAGAAACATTCAAAGAGGTCGAAGTGACTAAGAAGATGGAACAGTGTGGGAATAGAGACATATGCATGGTGAACAACTGAGTACAGAAAAAGCTCAGATTTCTTGCCACCTTTTAGGTACTTACTTACCCCTATCCCTGAAATGATTTAACTCTGGCTACAAAGATTTTTGAGTCAGGTAATGCCCCTTTCTTACATCATAGTAATCAAGTAGATAAATGTCCTAATTTATATCTACAAGTTTCCTGCTTCTCATGTAAGTGAGCTTTTTTGCACTCCTGCAACTCTCAATATATACTCATGCCAGATTTTTAATTAGAGGTTGACAAATTGGCCTAGACCCAACCTGAATTGACTGGCTTCAAGCCGCCAACTGGGCCTCGGGCGGGTTAGGGCCGACCCATTATCAACCCTACTTTTCCCCACCCTACAATAAGTCTTAATTCCATGGCTACTTCATGGTTGCTAAATTCTAGCAACACAAGCTGACTTGATTGTACACCTACAAAGCATTGAGCAGTCGACCTTGGTAGAAATGTTGGTAATGAAAGTAGACATTGGCAAAAGTTATGGATAAATATTTTAATATTTCTTTCCTTTTTTCGATAATTCTTAACATTCTCACATTTATATATTAGATGTTATCATTATTTCATAAATCATTTTCAATATATTAAAATTTAGTTATAAACTCTTTACTATAAATAAATATTTATTCTTGTTACATAAAAAGTCAAAATTCTAATAATGTTGAAGGATAATTTTTAAATGATATGATTTTAAAATTTGGTAAAAAGAATTTAAAGTTGAATCTAATCTTTTCACTTGAATCTATAGGTATCTGGAGTTTGTGAAGAGAAGTTGTGATAGAAATTAGAATCGGTAAAATTGGTACTTGCTTAATTAAAATAATAGATAAATTTTTATTTAATCGAATATTAAATTAAATTGAAATTTATTCTTAAAATTTTGAAAGGTCTTACTATTATTTATTATTAATGCAATTTGAATTTACAGAAACAATCTTTCTATCAGGTAAGATAAGATTGCGTGATATTGAAGTTTTCATGTCTTGAGTATTAGTAGAATTTTTATTAGTTTGGTCTTACGCAATGAAAACTTATATACAAACAACAATAACATCTAAACTTATATGCAATAACAATAACATCCAATGAAAGTCTCGCTGAATGCGGGATCTGAAAAGATTTAGTAACATGTAGCTTTATTGTTACCTATTTTGCAGTGTAAACTTATAGCACCCACCCTATTTGACATTATTAACAAGAATTGCCTTGGCAAAATGTCAATCGAAGTGGTTGATAAAAGCATATTTGAGTTGCTGTAAATGTGTATTATTTCAAATACCATAAATACAAGGCATCGACAAAAAGAGGTTACAATTCACTTACTTAAATAGATGATTGATCAGAGTTACGTTAAACTTCCTAAATATTAATTCAATTGAATCTTATCTAAACTTTAATTATTAATTCATAAAATAAATTACTAAAATATGTAATTATAGCATTTGTTTATTTATTTAGAGATTTACTTGCTATACTGTCAAAAAAAAAAAGGAATTTGAAGAAGAAAAAGAAATACCTATTGAAGGTGTCATAATCACTGAAGCGGTGTCATAGATTTGGTAACCGTTGCCGGAATATTTGTCTCGAGCAAGTACACATTCCATTTTAGTACATCACTCAACATTGTTTGTGCAGATTTACGTTACAAAATTTGCTCTTCCCCTCTCTAGATGAGCTTAACATAGCCATAATAGCTATTCACACAACATAGCTTTTTTTCAGGTGCCATTTCTCTGTGGTTTCAGTTTCACACAGGCACGAATTGAAAGTTCAGAAACTCCCAATCACCTGGTAGTACTATTCCTCTAACCAACAACCGTCGTAAGGCTATAATGATAATAAATAACAACTAAGGGGGTGCATATTTGAGGGTAACGGGAAAAAGGATACACTTATGAAATGAAAACTATCATTTGGTATCAAGAGAAGTAACACTTTTATTCTCCAATTTTCAGCAATACTTCATTCCGCTTGATGGGATTTATTGTTGGCTATACTCCTTTATCATTTTTTATTATATTCATTGTTATTCTTATTCTCATTACCCTTTGTGAACTAAGTCTAGCAAAATTTAGAAAAACTGAGTAGTAAATATTATTACCACTGTTACTATATTAGAACAAAAAAAAACATAACGACTAAATTTTAGAATATAAATATAGGACTTATACTTCAATTATGAAACTTTATTTCCTCTTACAATCAATAGAACAAATCAAAATTAAAAAAAATCTATGAAAACTTTTGAAAGTAGAGTGAGCTCAAAATACTCAACTCTTTTTTTTTTTTCTCTTTTTTTGTGTTTTTTTTTTCCTTTTCTTATCCCTCTCATATTAATCATGAAAGTTTAAAAATGAAGAAAAACTATGCCTAGGTTTGGCATGTATAAGTCACCAATGCTCTATCTTCAAAGCCTGTGAGTGAGACAAAGTAGGGACTTACTGTATTACCCACACCCAGTCTCTTTTTGGCCTCTTCCCTTCTCTTTGTATTGTATTTTCACAAGGACTCAGTCCCCACCTTTCCTTAAATAAACACAACATGACCTTAGTAACAGGTTCCACCTTCCTATAATCTCTTCACTTTCACGCCGTTACATATTCCGTTAACTTCCCATGCAATGCAAAACCTTCTTTACTCTTTCCACACTACCCTTCAGGTCCCTTTTATACACGTTAACTCTAAGTCCATATTTCATGAACAATGTCAGCGACATCTTCTGCTCCACTTTGTGTCCCGGAACCACCGCAAGCCGGTGCTGTAAAAGCACCGATGCCGCCACGGACTTCATTTGTAGGTACGCTAAATCCTTCCCCAAACAAACTCTTGGGCCTGCATTAAATGCCACGAACTTGTAAGAGTCATGCATTATGAACTTCTTGCCGTCGGAGGACAACCACCTCTCTGGTCTATACTCCATGCAATCGTCACCCCATGTGCTTCTCATCCTACCCGTTGAATATATCGAATACGTCACCGACGAGCCCGCTGGAACAAAGGTGCCGTCCGGCAACACGTCGTCGGCGACCACGTGCTTGGAGTCCTCAGGCACAGAAGGGTAGAGCCTCAGGGTCTCTGACAATGCTGCTTTGAGGTAGATCAAACGGTCAAGCTCTTCAAAGACCAGAGGCTCATCGACCCATTTTGACAGATCGTCATCGCCGCGTGTCTCAATCAGAACGGTGCATATTTCGGTCAAGATTTTGTCTTCCACTGAAGGGTTTTGGATGATCAACCAAAAGAACCAGCTGAGAGCAACCGACGACGTGTCGCGTCCGGCGAGAATGAAGTTGAGCGCCACGTGTTGGAGGAATGTGTCTGAGTAGGACTCCTTCTTCTTAATGAATCTAGAGAGCAGATCATCGTGTAGGTTCCCATCTTTCTGTTGTAGGTTCGTTAGCTCTTGTTTTCTTGCATTGATAACTTCCGTCAAGTAGTAGTCAAGCTGCTTCAAGCTTCGGCTCAAGCTCACTTCCATCCCTAGCCTGAGCCACTTCTTAACCTTCCACAGAACCTCAGGCAATATAAACCTCTGAAGTGAGGCCTCAGTCGCTCTGTCGAAAGCTGAAGCGAAGCCGTTCTCCGGCAGCCCAACAGCGCATGTCTGAGGGTCCTTACCAAAGGCCAAGCCGCATATGTTGTCGAAAGTGAGCCGAAGCAACATGTCCTGAAGATCGACCGGCTCCGCTCTGGCCTGAGCCGATTCGAGAATCGGGCAGAATCTCAATTTAATGGCTCGGCTGACCCAGCGAGCCATGGCTTGACGAAGAGTCCTGGTGGTGAATTCCAGTGCGGCAGTCTTACGCTGGAACAGCCACGTGTCCCCATCAGAGTTGAAGATGCCTTCACCGAGAAGATCATGAAACACTCCTTGCCATGTAGGTCCTTTGGGGTAGTTGTCGAATCGGGTCTTCAAGATATGCTCAAGATTTCTCGGGTCACACGTGACCGTCACGAGTCCTTGCTTCTTGGCCAGAAACGGGACGGCGCAGATGCATGTTTGGTAAGTGCCGCCGCAGGCGCGTAGGTTGTCACTGATCCAGTCGTGCATGCGGTCACAGTTCTCGATCAACCCAGGAAGACTGCCCAACAAGGGCCAGACACGTGGACCCCTTAACGACCGTGATATGAATGTGAACCACAGTAGATATGCCGTAACCGCCATTAGAAGCAACAAGGCAGTGGATATATCCATACTCACAGTCACAGTGTACAAGTATACAAAACAATAAAAGAAAAACAGAACACTTCCGGTATTAGTTTTGGCTTTGGTTTGGTGATAGTCTATGAACTTCACTTACCTCGAAAATGAAGTTGAAGTGCAAAAAGCTTCGATCTTCAAGAGACTCCCAGATGCCCTCTTCTCAAATTAAGAATAAAATGAAGGATCATCAAAATGGGAGAAGTTAAGAAGAGTGATACAGAAAAGTGTAGAGAGGGAGAGGGGAGTGATGTGAAGAGACTAGAAAGGGAGGAGAGAAAGACAAGGAAAGAACAAAGTGATAGTACTAAATGGAGTATATGAGAGAGGAGATTTATAGGTGAAATGTAATGGAAGCAATTATGATGGCCAGACTGTTTTCTTGAAATTGGACCATCTCTGTATCTCTCTCTTTCTCTAACATTGAGATGGTAGCACTATAAATGCCCTGAGAAGTCGTTGAGACTTGAAGGCAGCGATTCCCCTTGCTCGTTTTCCTTTTACCAGCAAAACCACCATTAGCAGTAACCTTTTTTCAAAACTCAAAAGACTTAATCTTTGTATTCTATTCCCTCTCACTCCCTAAATTTGCAGGCAAAGGGAGGAAAGTCTTAAATTCAAGCATTTAATGAAGACGACTTAAAAGAGATTAGTTGAGGAACCAAGACACAACAAAACAAGGCATGAGAAAGAAAAGAGAGAAAAGATGAGGTCACGTACTGGAGTTCAAGACTTTTAAGGATCACTTTGGCCTGTATCCCATTCTGATATCTTCGTAGAACAATGGAGTGAGTCTTCTTTAATGAAAAATGGACTTCTCATGTGGGCATTTGGTTAAGGTTCGGTGAGCAACCTACCAAGAATTTTTAATTGGGCTTCGACTCAATTCTTTTACAACTCTCTGAAAATTTATAACAAAAAGATAACTATCACAAGGTTTTGACCTTCTCTATCAATGCATTACGGTAAAAAAAGGTGTGCTTGTTAAATGACTGGTGGCGGTGAAGGTGATGGTGGTGGTGGTCTGTATACTTAATTGCAATATAACAAGTCTACCTGGTAATTTCTCACCTGAACCCAAAAAGCGTATGGCCTCATCAGTCTGCAACTCTGCAGGTCAACTCCAACGCGGATTCCTGAAATTCCCTTTTTTGATTAAATTTTTTACATATTGTTTCCATTAATAAACTTTCTTTCCTCTTTCATTCATGCCATCCTCAAATTAAAACTATTTTGTCTATTTAACTTTAGGCGGTTTCACTTTCACAGTAAGTAATTAATGAGAACAGAAAGCAAAAATGAAGTGGGCAAAGCCATCATAAATTGACCTATATCCAAGAGCCGTTGACCTATCTCTCTCTTTTTGATGAACCTGGTACGTAACTGAATTCTTAGAGATAAAGCAAGTAAATAGAGGATCAAGAGGGGACCAAATGTACATCTTACGTATATTTACGCATTACCAGCAGACATTTAGATTTGAATCCCAAAAAAAAAAAAACCTTTCCTTCACCCTGAACCATAACTAGAATATAACTTTAAGTTAAAAGGGCACGGCTAATACAATTTCACTACGTAAAAATTGGCAAGTAGTTGAAGAGATTCAACAGTAAACTAGTAGTGATTTTAATTGTATCATAATTCAGTAGTTGGGACCTTAAAGATCAAGCTAAGAATTACTCTCTCTTTTACCATGTAATTGACATTAACTTCATAAATCATAACCCACACGTTACGAGAAAGGGTTGAGATTTGACTTTAGGTCTTTTGATCTTCTAACGATAATAAATAAGGGGCGTCTTCAAGTAGGTTCATAAGTAGCTGACTCTATCTCCTACCCAAATAAATGTGAATCTTCCATGGTAGGCATAAAAGTTACAACCATACACTAAAAGTTTCCTAATCGTAGGTAGTAGTATATCATAAAATGAGGGGCTTCTTCCTCTTGGTCAGTCCCTAGAGATTCTCTTCCTTTTATTAAGTACTCCATCCTATTTAAAATAAGTGTCGTTTTAGAGAGACGCACACTTATTAAGAAGTTAGTGAAATGTTTGATATATCCTTATTAATTGTATGTTGAATTGTCTTGAAAATGTAATATGTATAATTAAGATGTAAGAGAAATTAAAGGATAATTTTGGAAATAAAATTATAAACATGCATGAACAATCGTAAACGACACTTATTTTAAATAATTAAAATTTCTTTAAAACGACACTTATTTTAAATAGGAGAGAGTATTTACTAAAGAGTTAAGAAATTTGTGGCCTGGTTCTTGTGGTCATGACTTCCAAGAACTATAAAATGAAGGAGTCTTGGTCGATACAGGTATGAAATATAGGTAATTTAGGTGGACGGTTTAATTAGACTTGACGTGGGAGATGGATGGCTAATTTAGGTGGTCGTTGGCTATGATTTATTAAGCCACCATGACATATTCAAGCCTAAGTGGAAATAATTAATTATGTAATGTCAAGATAATACTTCTTTGAGAAAAAAAAGTCCAAATCTTAAAAAAGTGATTCTTGTACGAAACGGGAATCTAAAGGAAACTTGGACATATTTTTATGTAAGCTCCTGACAATGCTTAGGCAATTAAACAAGACACGGAGTTGTGAGTGCACTTTCAAAGTAGTCATTACGTCCACGTAATTATGAACCAACCATTTCACGTTTTAACTAATTATCGGTTTCAATTTATTACATTCCTAATTAGGAAAGGAGATTGCCAGGAGGTGTAAGATTGAGGAACCGAAATGCTTTCTCTAAGGTTTAAGACTAACCCCATCAATGAATTCTTTTCTTTGACAAACTGACAAGTTAGTAACATGATTTATTTTCAGAATTATACTTATCTATTTCCCCATTTAAATTCATGATGATAAGCTGTTAGAAAATATATAAAATCAATTGAGTTGACTTCACTCAACAGCTTAAGCTATTGTGGTGAAACGGTCGCTTAATATAGTATCAGAGCCTCTATGATCAAATAGTCATGAGTTCGAATCCTACCACCTACCTATTCTAAGTACATTAAGCACAAGGTAAAGTAGACCTGTGCAAGTTTCAAACTCAAAAGGCTTTCACTTAAGGGGGTGTGTTAGAGAATATATAAAATTAATTGAGTTGGCCTTATACAACAGTTTAAGCTATTGTAATGAAATGGTCACTTAACATAAGTTTTTTTTTCTTTTTCTATTTATTCTTTCCATTTTTCCTTGGCTTTTCACTCGATGACACTGTTAACTTCCCATTTACTACTTAAAACCTTGATAGGGTTAAAAGGTAAACAATATGAATATAATTTTTTATATCTCGTGTGCAAAGGAAATCAAGTCTACGAAGCATACGAAAAGTCAACTAACTTAAAGGAAAAGGCTTAGAATTTAATACCTCGGTGGTATTATTCTTCTTCCCTTCAAAGGTCTGCCTCATTGTCATTAGGCGATTTCGTGGGCAGAGACCAATCCCTTAATTTCATATGAAGAGAATAACTGCAAAGAAAAAGTCAGGAAACAAAGGCGAGCAGGACAAGAGTCAACAAAATGCATTAACTTGGGTGACAAACTGTTGAGCCACTGCTCCTTTAACTCTTATAACAGTCTGCTAAATACTTGCATGTGCCAATGGTCCTTAGCCACATGGACAGGCTATTGTTGTCAACCTATCCGTAGACCAATAGTTATTGTCGGTGACCAACTTGCTTTGCCAATACTAATCGCCACTCAATTGTGTTGTGTAGAAATTCCACCCTTTTACCAAAAAATGGAAAAGTAGAAATCCTACCAGAGTAATCCCAGGTTCTCAATCTCAAGTTCATGGAGAGACTCTTGGATTGGACAAACAATAATCACTTCCTGTAAAGACCATGTACAATCTTTTCTATGCATGAATTAAATAGCCATCAATAAAAAGAGAAGTTCCCAATTGTAATTACCATCCACAAAAATATAATTCGTTCAAGGAGTTGCAACTATGCCCAACATTCAGATTTAGATTGAAGTTACTTTTAAGGATTACAAGAACCTGTGCTGCTTCGAAAAGAAAATTCTAGATGAGCTAATTGGACTAAAGTTAGGTTCTTAGTTCCTACAGTCATAAACAGTAACAAAGTAAGCAACATGTTACCTGTCTGAAGCACTTCTTTGAACACAGTCAGTCTTCCAAACCTAGACCATAACCTAAAGTTCCATTCCTCCATTAGGGAATAAGAGCATTTAATATTATGCTTACTTCACTATCATTTCTTTCATCAAGTGAAATTTAGAGCAGCTCCTTCGAACAGCGTGGAATTTCCAGACCCATCGCTAGCACATAAAACACTACGAATATGAGCAGAGAGATTGTTTCAACCAGATTTAAGAACCACAACGTCAGGTTGCTATTATTATGTTCTACGTGGATTGGCGTCTGATAACTCAAAAATCTGGCGTACAGAAAAAAGATCCGATGCACAATTATGTGCACGAGTGAAACTGGATGAAAAATGTCAACAAACCCACATCGTTATATGTGCTCAATAAACAAGGTGATACAAGCGATTGGAGACTACTTAATTTCCAAATAGATGCATGGCTATTGGAGACCCTGAAACATATGATTATAAAATGGTAACACGCCCGATTGAAGAACTAAAAAATTATAGTGGTGAATTGGGGCTGAACCTTGATCCTCGGATAATTTATCTTCGGTAAGTAGTTTGCCAGAGGGAACTTCAGGCTCCTTTCTACCTGCACAGCAGATCTTAACATCTAATGTTAAAACCTCCATCATTTGCCGTCTGATGAAAGGTCGTGCAAGACAAGATAGGAGACAAGTACTCAGATACTGCGGACCGATAACTAGTTGTATCAAAAAGACTAGATAGTTGCAATAGAACAGCAGATATAATTCCAACCTCTACAACTTTTAGCAAAACATTGGATTACCGCTGGCTGCATTCATCTTATGAAGAAACATCTCAAAATGCACTCAAATTAAATCCTTGTACTGCACGAGGCCCCGCAACTCGCATATATAGAAGGACGATTAAGATGCATAAAATTCTGAAGAACGATACTGGTTCTTCCAGTAGGAGCACCTCCATAAATGAACAGAGGAAGAATCTGACAATCATTAGGACCTAAAATGCGCATGATCTCCAATACCTGAATGCGTCTACCAGGAAAACAAGACAGCACATCATTCCTCTCACCTCCAAACAAAAGTGCATTCGGAGAAGTTTGTACAAGTTTCAGTTTTATTTGCAGAATCAGCCTCATTGCTCCTAACAGGAGCAGAAGAAGAAGATCGTACAAACTCAGCAAGAAACAGGTAAAGAAACATCCAAATCTTCATGCTAACAACGTTGGGTCAAGTCACTAGAGCTCGCGAACAAGGAAAGAGGGACAGATCAAAGACATGCTCATCGAGAAGAAGACGATCAAGAATCTCAAGTAGAACCGATCTCTTTGACAGTTTCCCATTTCCCGCCAAGACCTTCGGGAAATTTAAAAAGGAGTTGTTTACGACTTGCCCCAAGAAGCTACTATCCAGTGCAATCAAGTTCAGCGAAAACTTACGCTCTTTGCCACGTGTCAGTGAAGTCCGAAAACTCAGAAGAACACCCAGTGTCAATGGCATGCAAGTGCGATAGGGATCCATTTTCTTAAGTCTAAATCTGATTAAATATAACTTAATTCATTAATTTTAATTTAAATATAATTAAATTTTATATCAAATTAATCCGAGTTCTCATTATTGATTAAACAACAACAAATCTCATCAAAATAATGCGCAATAGTACCCTTATATAGTAGAGTGGTTGAACTTATGTGGTGCAAATCTGACAATAACTAACAAATCTAAACATTTAGAAGTCTTGTAGAATCATAGGCTTGGATTATAAAATCTCTAAATACTTGAAGGCTTCAAAGTGACTCCACAAATCAGTTTCAACAATGAGGTAAAACCTTTGGTTGTGCAATGGCAGTAATGTCAAAAAGATTTGAGATTGAATTGTCATCACTTAATTTTAATAACATCTCTCCGCCTTGTTCTGGTGGTTCTTCGAAGTCCCAACACCAGTGAACTGGAATGGTAAGATTAAATGACTCGGTTTCTATACTTTTTCAGAGTTGAATCCAGAATTGCTACTATCGCTACTTCTCAAATGCGCACCGATGAGAAGTATATGGCGGAGGCGGTACGTACCTGACGGAATAAGGCTTCCAAAGCTGGTGCTCCCGCGTCGGCAATTTGTTGAAGATATTCAGTTTGGAGTGTAACTCTCCGGTTGTTTTTTAAAGCCAAATCAAGAATAAATGCTTCTAAGGATTGACTCTGCCTAAATATGTTGTATAGAGTTCATTTGAACTACCAACCTCAGATGGGAATGAATTCTTAAACAGAGCTACAGAAACAAAATGCCAATAACCAACGCAACCAAGAAGCATGAAAGTAATTATAGACTTTTAACATGGAGGGTATGAAAATTTTGTCACCAGATAAATAGGATAACACACAAGAAATTACAATAATTACCACCCTGGCACTCTGTAGAATTTTTCGTCATCATCTTAATTATCACCGGAAGCACTTCCAGTGATAAATGAACCTCGTCGATGCCCACCGACAAGGACATCCCTGAGTCGATAAACAGGCCCCAGCAACCTGCCACTTCTCTACAATGCGAATAAAATGTATAAATGCAAGTATAATAGGGCATACAGATTCAAAAATATGATTACTGAACTGTTTGAGCAAGTTGCTCAAAGTATAATCAAGCGGTAAAGCATAGACAATTGCATCATCAATTATTGAAATTTGCAGAAATTCATTCTCAACACCTAAAATGCAATTCTAATGTTAGAAAAACCCTTTTCAATGACACATTTATAGAAAACTTAAAAATAAAGAATGGTCAACGGCATCAGCTCATCAAAGCAACACAAATTCAACTTTAACAAACAGGTCACCCACTTCTGATTCCTCTTAATTCGATGTCTCTAAATCTGTTTTCTGCTATGATCAAGATATACAGAAAATGTTACAAGACATATTTTCCTTTAAATTACCCCGATAGGAGTATAACTCAAAAGTTTTGTGTAAAGAAATCTCTAGTACATGTCATCTACATTGTTACGAACAAAAATCGAAGATGTCAATTCTATAATAAGATGGGAGTAAATTAAAAAGCAAATGCGGAATCATTTAAAAAATAACTGGTACAAAGGGGGTACAGCACCTCGTTATTGACATTGGTCTGCCACCTTTCTTGCTGCCAGCGCTGCCCAATAATTACAAGGCCCATCACTGCTGCTGCAATGAAAATGGACCAAAATGCATTAGCATCTTTTGCATGAGAATACACAGAAGCTGCCCTTCGCTTCCACCAAGCGTCGGTTGGTACACTAGGTCTATCATATCTACCCTCTTTAGTAGCTTTGGCAGAGTGAGAACCATCCATAGGAAAGTCTAGGTTCCCCTCAGAAGGTTCATTAGCTTCTGGAATGTCTAGGTTCTCACTCAATGTGGTTGATTCACCTATATGCGCCTCATTATGAAAAGAATCAAATGTTGCTGTACTGTACATGCTCTGTTCCTTGTCACTCAGAATTGAGCGTTGCAGTTTCGTGCTTTCTTCAAACTCTTTACCAGATATGGATATCCTGTTTCCCTCCTCATCAAAAAGCTGCATCCCAGGAAACTCTTCAGACACGTTCAAACCCTTAAATGCTGAATTCTCTTCCTCCTTTTCATCAGATCTACCCCCCTTTTGCACACTGACTTCAGGCAAAAGATTCTTCACCGCATATTCATCAACAATCTCACTGTTATCAGGATCCAATGGCAAATTCTCATGCTGGTTGGGTGGAAATACAAAGTGATCCGACATAAACAATGCCCGAGAAGTTTCCCCTTCATCTTCACCACAAGTATTTTCCTTACCATCATCTTTCACTTCAACTTGTTTTGGACCAGGAGCAGCAGCATATGTAGATTCAGTGAGATGTACAACCTCCCACTCAACACCACGAGGTGTATTCTCCTCTTTTTCATCATTATCTGCCATCCTACAGCTCTTTTGTCTTCCTGAACAGACACATGTACTATCAACTTAAAGAAAAAATATTATCCCCCTTTCGCACAGACAATGATAACCTACCAAATTATGTTTCATCTTGTTGGAATTTCCAACTTACACAACAAATCAAAGCCCCTGAAAATTTTCATAAATGAAACTTAAAGAATGCCTTTAATACCCCCTAAGTTGAACAAGACCGTTTAGATAACAATTACATCTCAAGCACTATCAACGCAGCAATTCGACAACAAAAGTAGAAAATTCAGTCCCAATATAATAACATAAACTGATTCTGATCGAACCTGCCATCACTCGGAAAACTTATGTGAAAGATTCTTCATATATATATATATATATATAGCCAATGGATCTAACAAATTGTGAGTCTAGTCATCCCCTAATTACCAGTATCTGAAATGAGCACTCAATCCATCATCAGTTGACCGATTAGTCACTCTTATTTTCATCTAATTTGCCCAGTTCTTAACTGAAAATCCATAAATATATATCATCGTACTACACTCATTCTCGCGATTAATCCATCAAATAGAACTTCGCGATTAAATCCCAGATTAACCTATAATCATTTAACATGCAGATAATCATCATGTTGAGCACCTGGAATCCAAGAAGCGCCTCTTATGAAGTTTTATCCAAATATCTTAAATAAATAATTTTTTGAAAAGAAATCAATCATTGAAAAAAAGCTAACATCATCATCATCAACAACAACGACAAACAAGAGGATTACGATCAAAAAGAAAAGCCAAGATCCTAATATAAGTAAACCAATTCCATAAGAACACAAAACTACCTACGCAGACGTACTCGTACGAGATCTACAGCGATAGCCGAAGACGAGAACGGTGACGTTTCTACGGGAGATTGCGAACTGCCTCGAGAACTGAATAGAGAAAATGGATCTTATACAGGATTTTCTCGCGTAAGGTACTGAGTGACCCTCGGGACCGGTGGTTTCGTTGTGGGGACATTGAACTCCACCGGCTATCGTGGGTAAAGCGCGTCGTTTTGTTCGATAATATCTCGTTTATCGGGTTAATTCCGTACTTGAAGGACCCTAACCGGTAACTTAGAGATTGTTAAAAGAGTTGCGTGTGAGTTGAGGGAGGGATTTACAACACATCCACGCTTGTACCTCGAATGGAGTAAGTGACAGTTTTTAAATATTAGATAAATTAATAGTAAATTATATTTTAAAATCTTAAATTCTGCCCATAAATTGGAAATAAATTATATTTATGCGCACCGGTCCGTCGGCACGTAGACACAGGGATATGACCACTGGCTAACCTACTCAGGGTAACCTCTTCATTCTAAACCACTCACTGGTTGAAGACATCAACCCAACAAAGTCGGATTGGAAGTGTGTATCACTACGTAGATATCCAGTTATCGGAGTCTTACACCCCTCAACGCCT
>JAOSBK010000009.1:26501690-26516719 GCA_027568895.1 Erythroxylum shatona | reverse complement strand
AAATTTTATTTATAAATTAATATTTATTTGAAATATATTTTAATTATTAAATTAAATTTTATTTGAATATTTATATAATTTAAGTTTAATTATAAAACTTAAATAAAAATAAATTATTTATAATTTATTGATAATAAATTTAAATTTATTAAATATATAAATATGACGTTGAACTAAATTATTCATAATTTTATTAAAAATAAATAATTAAATGATATATATTTAAAAATTATTAAAGATTATAAAAAAAAATAAGAAACAAAAATTACTTCTTATAATTTTCATAATATTTGAAAACAGGAAGAAGAAACTTCACCCAATCTAAAAATAAAAAGGGAAAATTAAAAATAAAAATAGAGGTAATTACGAGTTCAAGAAGCCAACTTTCGCATGTTCTTTCAGAAACTAAACAACAGGAAGGAGTGTTAGAGAGTGACTGTAAACTGCACCATGCCCGACGTACAACCTCTTGTCAGTGATTTTCTAAACAAGCTTAAAAAACGGTGAGCTCAAAATTTTTTTTTTAATGGAAATTCTTTATGTTCCTTCTGTTTAAAGATAAATTTGAGCTTACTTTGGATTATTTTCTATGGTCTTGGCCTCTTGGGGTACATGGCGGAAGACAAGTTGAGGGCTCGCAGGCCACCGCAAAGCATACAGCGGAATTGCTACGCTCAGTGATCCCGCAGACTCGAGTGCCTTACACCAATCAGGCTGGAGCTTTAATTGATGCTGTTAAGGCTGTTGGAGAACAGCTAATCGCTGCTAACCCTGTTGGTGCGCTTCTTCTTCTTAGTTTTGTTTTCCTAGAAGTTGAGAAGCTTTGCTTTCTTCATACATCTATTGCCGTCCCATTTTCTGCTAGCTTATAAGTTTTTGGGACTAGGAATAAGCGGCCGTATTTATCATCTAATAATGAAGCTTTAGACTCTTGTTTTACTGCTGAATCTGCTTTAGCATTAGTTAATTGTAACTCTGGGGTTGGACACCACCAAAGTGTATGAATCTATTGCTAGACAAATATAGCTTCCACTTTCAAATTGCAGATGTCCACCCGGCATTTTAAGTGGTCTGGAATTATTTCTTGTTGAGGTGGATGGCTTTTCTGATGATGATCTTATTTTTATGTTTTCTTGTTGCAGAGCTTGCTGTGGGTAACATTGTGAGGCGTGTTTTGCACATTATTAGGGACGAGGATATATCACTAACTACAGCTGCAATTGGGGGATTGTATTTATCTGCTGTGAGTGATGATGATGATGATGATGATGATGGGTACAGAGATGATCAGCGAAATCTCTCAGCTGCTGCCGTTGCTGCTGCTGCAAGAAGCACATTACGCCCACCTTCCTTGCAAACTCTTTTGAAGGATACTCCTGTTTCAGCAGCTATTCATCATACTTCCTCATCTGGTGGTGATTCGGAAGGAAAAAGCAAATGTACATCGCTAATTCCATAGTCAAACCCTTTTTTTACCATTTCATTCTTAATGAGATTATCTCCGTAATTTACCTTCGTAAATATAACTATCAAATCAATATTCTTTAGTTTATCACATTACGCCCACCTTCCTTGCAAACTCTTTTGGAGGATACTCCTGTTTCAGCAGCAATTCATCATACTTCCTCATCTGGTGGTGATTCAGAAGGAAAAAGCAAATGTACATTGCTAATTCCATAGTCAAACCCTTTTTTTACCATTTCATTCTTAATGAGATTATCTCTGTAATTTACCTTTGGAAATATAACGATCAAATCAATATTCTTTAGTGTATTTGGCTGTCTTCATTGTTTTAATACAAGAGATCACTTAAGTGTATCTTCAATCTTGTGCTTGTAAAAACGATAAAGTTTCATGTTTTATTTAACAATGATGTCATTGTTTCTCTAATTGATTAAATGTTGTAAGCACTTATTTGTCAGTAGGTAGCGCACATCTCTTGATACCTTGGCAGTTTGATATTTAAAGATTCTCTTTTCCCCCTATAACAGCCGCTGAACTATTCAAGAAGTAAGAAGTTGAAGCATCATGTCTTTTGACCTTTGGTCTATTGAATTGATTATGTGCATAAAGGTTTTCTGATACAGCTTCTCTTGTAACTTAGCTGCTTAGATGAGCAACTCTTCATATTAGCATTAGTTTATTGGTATATCTGCTAACAAATTGTTAAATTTATGTTCAGTGAGGTGATTTTAACTTTAGGCAGTTCAAGAACAATATCAAAATTTCTTTGTTTTGCAAAGGAAAAGAAAAGATCATGCCGAGTTTTTGTTGCTGAGGGTGCTCCTGATAGGCCATGACGTGGATCGTGGATCGGCTAGAGTAGGCAGTTAGCAATAATAGCAATAATATCTCGTAAGTGCTGATTATGTGGCCTTAAGAGTAAGATTAAGTAGTTGCTCTTCTTTCCTATTTATATTACATGTAATATGCAGCAGAGACACAAAAGAATGAAAATTATCTAAACTTCTTATTTTTGAGAATTTATTCTCTTGGCTTTGACTGGGACCTATCAGCTCCTAGGTTTGTACTCAGCAGATATTTGATTTATATGTTGACTTGTTACGTATTATCAAAAAAAAAAAAGAAGTCACAGTGCATGAGCAAGAGATTGTCACAATCTCATAATCGGCTATAAGTCCTTTTAGAAGACCTAGATAGATACAAGCTCTGTTTTGAAACCCAGACCGAACCGGATTAGCTGGTTTGATCGATTTGATCGATGACCGGTTGGCTATCCAGTCTGGTTGACCCCTAAAAATCAGTTTTCAATTGACCCAGTGCGAACCGGTCAATTGACCGCTTAAATCGGTGGTCGAATCGGTTGGCCATTAATTCAACGATTTTTTTTATTTTTTTGTTTTTTAAAACACATCATATTTTTTATTTATATTTATTCATATTATTTGAACCGGTCAAATGAATTTTTTATTTATATTTATTTATATTATTTCGTATATTTTTCTATTTTTTTAATATTACTAATATTATATATAATTAAATATAATTATTATATAATTATGACGTCATATCGATTGGACCAGTAGTCAAACCGGTAACCAATAAAACTTCCGATTCGACGTCCAATTCAAGTTTCAAAACCTTGGATACGAGGCAATGTTAGCCGCAATGGATCAGTTTAGCCATATCGGAAAACCTTATTTTTGGTCAGAAGAGTCAACCCTTTTCCCCTCTCTCTCTCTCTCTCTCATTTAAAAGCTTGGTTGAAAGTGGAACCCACAGGATACGGTGTTTTCTCTTTCAGTTAAATCCACATCATTATCACAGGTTAGCTACTGATTAGAGTTGATGTAATTTAACAAGTTTCATTCCGAATTGTTCTTTAATAACTAATTGAATTGTTCTTTAATAACTAATTTAGTGATAGTTTTGATAATACGCACACCTGCTAATAATACGTTAGAAGTCAGATCATGTATAGGTGTGCGTGCGTGATTAAAATCATATGAGAATTAGTTAGATCCATTAAGCAGTTAGTACGATCCTAAATTCAAATCGTCCATTGAAAATTCAGTTTACTTTTAGAAGATATAAACGACCTAGCTAGAAAAGGAAATTACATTAAATCGCAGTCGTTCATATATATAAATGGGAGAAGAGAGGTGGCAACATTTACTAGGAACTTCACAAGACTGGATGAGTTCCAGCTCTATTCTTATTTATTTATTAGCAATGATTAAAAATAAATGTAAATTGTTCAGTCAATTTAACCGTATAAACTTTGAACTAATTAATTTTTTGGTTTATTTTTAATTTTTTGATTCAATTTATTTCAATAATTTTTGTTATTAAAAACTTTTTATTTTATTAATTAATTAGTCAATTTTTATAAATTGATAATTCTTATAAATAAAAACAATTCAATTACTTTTCATATATAATCTATTTTTTAATTGAAATTCAAATTCTTTGACAGTTGAGGACGATATCTTTCAATCATATTTTAAATTCTTTAATTTTATTTTATCTCTAGCTGGTTTTATGACAGTCTAATATCAGTTAAACATTTTAAACATTAAATTTCTTATCTTATTAGTTTAACATCCGGTCTAATTTTTAAAAGATAGTTTATTAGTATAGGGATTGGATTTGTGTTTTAGCCACCAACTTCCCTGTCATTCAAAGTCCATCCACTTCCATCCCCATCACCTGCATTTATCAACAACAATAACTCACTGAAAGTTTTGTTGAAATGCAAAGTTTAAGGAGATCTAGTAATATGCAGGTTTATCTCTAACTAGTAGAGAGACTGTTTCTGAGTCATATATAAGTGGCAAATATATATTCACCAGTTTTCTTATACTCGTGTGACTTTCACATGCTTCTCTTCATTCTTTATTTTTCATCATAAAAGAAAACTCCACTTTTACATCTCTTTGTGTTAAGAGTCAAGTCTTGACACAAAACTGTCCAAATATTATGCACTCTGAACACTGGAGTTCAAAAAGCTTTCAATATGTAAAGGCTTCTTTTACCTTTTTTTTATTAAAGGGAAACTAACGAATGCAGATTATAAAACATATTGGGAGAAACAGGTCCCCGACTTATCCTCTAATAGGATATGATGGCACCTGAAAGGTATAGTATCAAAATAAGTGGCACCAACTATAAAATGTTCCACATAGGTAGCAAGCTATTCGGCACATCTGTTGCTCTCTTGGTATACATGTCGATGAACAATAGTCCAGTTGTGGGTGAACAGATCGTGAATACCCCTAATGATGGGGTTGAGGACCGAAGAGCAGTTGTCAGAAGAAGAGAGGATATTGTGCATGGTGAGAGAGTCCACTTCCAATTTGATCCGGCGAAAGCTCAGGTTCTAGGCAAACGAGAGTCCGGTAAAGACTCCCCAGAGTTCAGCCGACAACGGAGTACATCAACCGAGGTTCTGAGTGAATCCGCCAAGCCAATTGCCTGCACTATCTCTTTTGAAGCCGCCTACTGTAGCCGAGGACTGGGAACGATTGCACGCTCCATCGGTGTTTAATTGACCCATCCAGGTGGTGGTGTGCTCCATCCGATGAGTTGCTCATGACGAGGACGGTACCTGAGTTCAGTTCGGATTTGACACACGATAGACAGGTGGATCTGAGCTGCATAAGACAAAATGCGAAAAATTGCTGAGGAAGGCCAATTGAAATGTTTGTCAAAGAGGGACATGTTTCGCCAAGCCCAAAGGAACCAATAGGTAGTTCCAAAAAGAATAGCCCAATCATGATCCCAAACTTTCCGGTGTTGTTGGGGGTTCTTCAGGATCCATTCTCGATTTGACAGAGTGAAGAAGTCTGTAACACCAATGTGAGTAGATAATGAGAGCCACACTTGGCGAGCTTTGATGTAGTCTCTCACAGCGTGTAGGGAGGATTCTTCAAGACTACACTGATGGCAAGTTCCGTCTGCAGTGAGATGATTACTGACTCGTTGTTGGTTGGTGAGTAACCGATCATGTGCCAAGAGCCACAGGAAGGAACGAATTCGTTGTGGTCCCGCCACTGCCAGATTGCCTTCCAGACCCCATGATTTGTCTCATTGTCGTGGGCTCGAAGCATGGAATAAGTAGAGGTTATGGTGAAAATCCCTGTGTTAGAAGCTCCCCAGATCAACTTATCCTGTCCCAGATATCTCCTAGGGGGAAACGTGCCAACGATTTGTCAGCAAATCTGCATTGGGAGGCAATATTGGAAAGCTTCCCAATTCCAATTGTTGGCAGAGTCCACAAAATGTTTGAAGCTAAGGTGAATAAAGGCCACTGGGATTGGGAGTGTAGTGTGGGAAATAAGCGGTCCGACTCCAGTAAGCCAGGGGTCTAGCTAGAAGCGAGTTCGAGAGCCATCTCTGATTATCCACTTCATACCTTGTAAGACGATATGCCAAGTAGCCTCGATACTCTTCCAAATCCTGGATCCTCCTGTGGCTTCAAAAGAGATTGGGATGTTGCTAACGTCAAATTTGTGCTTCCCAGAGAGAACTCTGACCCATAAAGCATTAGGCTTGGCAATCAAGGACTATCCGAGTTTCGCTAAAAAAGCATTGTTGGTTTCGCGAATTTTGCGGATGCCATGACCCCCCTCCACCTTAGGTTTACAAACTTCCTCCTAGTTCTTTTACCTTTTTTTTAGTATAATGTTACAAAAGAGAAAGTGTATCAATATATGTGAGAAGAAACATACCCGAATTTTAAAAAAAAACCAATGTAACAAACTGTTTTTCTCCACTTGAGTTAGAGCTTGTGGAGAGTCTATTAAGTCCAACTTTAAGCATAAATCATGATGTAATTAATTAGTGATATAACACATATGTTAATATAATTTATAATTAATTGATTTTTATTTGATATACATTATACTTACTTAATAAAGTCTAATTCAATTATTGTTGATAACTTTTATATGAAAACTTTCACTATCACGAAAAGGTATCGTTTCCATAAGGACTAATTAAACACCTAACAATTTGAACAAAGCTTCGTTTAAGATATTAAAAGATTGATTGAATTAAAATAAACTACCGAAAATGAAATAACTAATAAAACAAAAAATTAAATAATTGAGCTTCCAATAAGAATGAATGTGATCAAAGCTAGAAACTTAAGAATTATTCTATCCATATTTTGTTTCTCTTTATCTTGTTGATTCATTTTATTCTTGATCCTAGATATCCTAAGATTTTGATTATCCTCTTTCGAGATCTAATGAAGTAATCCTAATTGAAATCAATTACAGTAGAATTATAACCTCTCGATTCACAAGACTACTCCTAACTATTCAACTGAATTTGAAGCAATCCTAAGGATAATTAATTTCACAAGTAGGATCTCTCTTCAATTGTTAATTAATCTAATAATTGCAAGTCTATTAAGTTACTCGTTGTGCACCTTAACAAATGTAACTTGATTCACTATCTCGATTTATTATGAAATATACGAATAACAATTATCACAAAGCATTCATATATGAATTGAATTCAACATGAATAAAGTTCAACATAACAATTCAAGAATAATCCCTAATATGAATTTGGAAACCTATAATCATGTTAAACATCCTACAAAACTAGTAAACATTCAAAAAATGAAATAAATAAAGGGAAAGGAATTAAAAATAGTTGGAGTCTTATATAAAAATATGAAATTCTCTAAAGGTCTCTTGATGTCTCCTTTTGATCTAGTAGTTGCTACCTTTTTTCGTGTTTTTTCTTACTTTTTTAATAGTACTTGAAGTTTTTAGGGTTGTTTCTAGCGCTTCCCCAATTAATTCAATTCCAAAAATTGTTTCAAAACTTCAAAACTTAAAAATTCTTGTAAGGTGGAAACAACAATTGTGACAGAGGCTCCCTACATATTAACCATCTTCCTTTGTCACAATCATAAGGGTCTCATGATCGTGACATGGTTGCATGCATCTCATATCTTCTCTTTCCTTCACATTCTCATTTTCATACATTCAAAAACACATCAAACACCTCTTAAAATCTAAAATTAAGATCAAATTCTTGTTCTAAACTAATCAAACCCTTAGAACACATGCAAACATTAACAAAAACACAATTATAAGCCTATACACATGATAATCATCTAAGAAAATACTTAAAAACACACTTAAACACCTAGAAAAATACACTATAATGTACACCTATTAACATCTGCACATTCAAACCTTTTCTTGTCCTCAAGAAAAGTTAAAAACACAAATAAAACAAAGTACAAAAACACATAATCACACAATTATACAACTACAATAATGTTACAATGGCATCAACTATCCAATTATGTATTTAGACAGTTTATCTTAATTATGATGATAAGTAAAATGAAAGTTGTAAGATTTAAACAGGTGCTTACTCTAGAACATCTTGTAGAGTTCTCTCACCAAGCCACTGTTTCAATAGTAACAGAATCTTCATATAGAGATATGGTATAAGATACTTAAACGATTGACTTATTACAAATGGGAGATTGTTAGTTTATGCTATACAATCAATACATTAGTTATAGTTTAGTGACATAATTATTTAGAGGCATTCTTTATCTTGTACATATTTAGATGTATATAAGCCCGTGTGATAAACATATATCGTCAATGAAATTATAATGATATTCATATTGTATTTATGTATTATCCTTAAATAGTTATTAGTCATTATTTTATTAAAACTAGACATTAATAGAGTGTAAAAAAAACATATATTATGTTTCTGGTATAAAGGAAGTAGTCAATCTTATATATTAAAGTATAGAGATACTTAAACAAACATATGAATACTTGTTAGAGAACAAGTTTACTAAACTAATCTTATGTGAGAATTTTAATTGAAACATTATGTGTATGCCTGTACAAATTTTCATTATAATGATTGTATAAGTAATCTTTTGACCTGAAATCTCCAAAGTTATCTTATATAAGAATTAGTATGTTTGATACTACTCATGACCTATCATAACCAAGGATAGCTCAGGCAGTAATCAATAGATATAGTATAAACTATATAAAGGTAGTTGGATTACAAATATATGATTGACTATACTAAAGTAATTAAGTAGAATGTTTTATTGTTCTCGATTAGTATTAATTTGAGAAATCCTTAGCCAAGGTGAAATGCTACTTTAAAATAATTTTCAAATATTATTCATTGAAACAATTATTAGTGGTCGAGAATTAATATGATTGAATTCAAATAAAATAGATATTAATTTCTTGTTCTATGTCTAATTGAAACTGTTGAGTGTGGAGATTGAGAGAAGAGGAGTGGTGGGGCCTAAGACCCACTTTATTTAATTTCCTTCTTTTTGATGTATTGGCTAACAGTAAAAATAATAACAAAAAAAAACTTCTTCAAGGGTTAATATGAGGTAGCTCACTTTCATGGGAGATCTATATTATAACCCTAGTGAGAGAACATATTCGTGGACCTTAACACCACACTTCAACCCAAAACTTTAAGATATTAGGTTTACGTGTCCTTTCTACTTATATGTCCCTCACTAATTTCACCTCTTTCTAATGTAAGATTTCTAGTCACACTTGAAATCTCAACAGAAATATTGCGTGATGAAATGATTGAATTGTGTAGAAAAAATCATGCACGAAAAAGTTAGTCAAAATCATTTTTAACATTCCTAAATATTTAGATGATTATAATGTATTGCTAAACGTCAATCTTGATCTATGAATATAAATTATTTAATTAGATAATTAAAAGAGTTTAATTTATTTAATCCTAAATATGATTTAGCGATATAATTTATACACATTGTCAATATATTTAGAAATCTAATAAGTCACACATAAAGAATAAGCTAGAAGAGAAAAAAGGTATTTTAATCAAGTTAAAATAAAAATCAATATATCTACTCATTCCCTTAAGTTTGAGCATATTTGTAATGACTAAGGTATTTTAATAATTTAGTTAAAATTAAATTCTAATTTTAATTAAAAATATAATTAAATCTAATTAAACAACAATTTTTTTGAAAATTGAAAGAAATTTTTATTTACTATAGTAAAACTATATGCAACATTACTATGTTGGAGAAGTCAAAACTATAGTACAATGCCAATGCTCAAAAGTTATGACAGTTTGAAAAACGAAACAAATAAGTTCCAGCTCAATCTCATGCTATCTGTCAGGTTTTGGACTGTATCGTTTTGATATTACAAGTGTTTTCACATCTGATTGATGATGTTTGCTATTAGTTGATAAAGATAAGTGTGTTCATTTATGTATATTTTGTGTTGAACATGTTATAGAATTTAAAACAATTTTATGTATATTTTGTTTTAAATATGTTATAGAATTTAAAATAATCTTATCTCTTGAAATATCAAAACAAAAAGGTTTTGTATTTATTTTACTACAACCGAGATCAAATCCCGACTTGATAGTTCAAGAGTAACTACTCGTAAACTTTAACGATTATGAACAAAGCCAGGCTAATAATTATACACCCTTATAACGACACTACACACGCAGTCAGACAACAGAAGCACATATGGAAAGCTACACTTGCAGTAAAGTCTTAGCATGTGGGCTGTCCGTAAACTGACAACAAACGAGCTTCTTCTCCACCACCATCATCCCAAGACATTGATCCTCCAGCTCTCGCTCTTATATGGAATGCAGGAAAAGGGCACAAAAGCCATTCACTTCTGTACCAAGGTTGTATGGAGAAACAATGCAGGTCGGTTTTGGGAGTGTAAACGGGAATTGGTTTGTCAAACGTTTCTTTTTTCTTATTCATTTGTGAAAAAGAACGTATACTTAAGAGATGAAGAGAGCAGTGGTGGCCGTAGAGGTAGTACCGGGTGTTTGAAGGTAGTGTTTTTAGAGGTTGCTCGAAGGCAATGACCCACCTTGAAAAATGACACGAGTCCCTTAACATAACCATGAATTACCAAGGCCCATCCTCATATTCTATACATGTCACGTTAATAATTAGATAAATAAATATTCAGGCCCAAAAATAAAAATGCAATTCAGCAATCCTCAGTTCTCGCACCAAGTTTACCGAATACAACGCCGTTAAATGCTGAGTGATGAGAATCTGATTAGCTTTGGATTTTCAGTAATTTCATTTATTTTACTCTCATACGTCTTTTTGGAAATCCAAAGAAAAGGAGAAGAAAGGGTTTGCGCAGATGGAAGGTTTTAAACAGATCTGGTAGTGTGATAAGACAAAAAGGTTATTATTGGACATTTTGTTTGTTTTCCGTGTTTTATTTCAGTTTGTTAAATTTCAGGGCAAATATGGAGTCAATTGATGGAGCACCTGAGAAGGTGGCCTATGGTGGTATTGTTCTCTCTCTCTCTCTCTTACGCAGTAGTTAGCCATTGTATTTTTTTGGTTTCTTGATTTATGTTTTCTCTGCTATATTTGGTTTGCTGCAGCTGGTGTAGCCACAGGACTTGTGGGTCTAGGTGCAGGTGCAGTCTTTGGGACTAAGATGGTGTTTGACTGGTTCGTTTCTTGTTTCTAGCTGCACTCTAAAGGGAGTTGTACGCTCCAAGAATCCATGACGTTCAGTTAATATATTTCTTTCTCACTGCAGGTTTATTGATTGTTGCGACGAATTCGAGACTAGGACAATTACCAGGTTTTATCCTAAAACTACAACTTATACCACTAGTTCAATACTCCTAACTATGGAACGAGTTCTCAACTTAGTGCCTAGTTCTTATAATGAGGTGATCTATAATTTGTGATCATACAAACTGATCGACCCATCAGTTCTAACCTTGAGAGCAATTTTGTTATTCATGTTCATTTGCAGTAGATGCTTATTTAAAGTAGCATGTTCTTGGCATCAAATATGAGCAGCAGATTCAATGAACCTAAATCTGATTGTTTGAATTCAGGATTATGCGGAAAATGGATGCGAGTAGGAGGGTTGGTGAAAGCAAAGGTATCTCAAACTCAGCAGCAGATAAGCTCTCAGAAACCAAGTCAGTTGTAATCTTTTTCCTATTACCTGTTTAGCGTCATACTTTTCTTTGAAGATTGCCTGCTCATAATGCTGATAGTCATGCAGCACAAAGACGTTGAAGGAACATTTGTATTGAGTGCTTATATTATGCCTTACATGAGTAAAGTGTTCCTTTTACAGGGGGTGTAATTGCTAGGTCGGAGTTGGACTTGAAGAAGCCTTAGAGTAGTTCAGTTGCTTAAAATTTAATGCAGAGTTTTATCATGTTTTTCTTCGATTCTTTCTACACTCTAGTACTTTGTAGTTCATATTCATCGGGGATTACTCCACAAGTTAAGACCAGAAGGATCAGCAGTTTCATATTAAACCATTGTTCCAATTCTATTTGTTGATCCAGTAAATACATATCAGCGAGTCTGCAATGAACTGGGGTTTTCCTTTGTCCAAACTAATATTCATTGATTAGCAATCATGGTTTTTGTTTTTCAACAAGCTTTCCTTTTTCAATATAAAACAAATATGCATGGAAATTTCCTATGTGCAGGAACAATACCGTTCATTTTGTAAGGCGTTGAAGTACTTATTTGAGAATTTCGACAGAACAACTTTAGCATTCCATCAAAAGCATCTTTGCTATTTTCGTGTCCCTTTTTGCCATAAACTGGTGCTCTACGTGCATGAATGGAGAAATCCTTGTTAACAATTCAGAATACCTTCCATCTCCATTGCAGTCATTTCCCCTTTCATAAATGAAATGTGATGAAAATTGAAATGTAATCAATGCAAAACCAATGGACTATTGGTTCGGTTGGTGCTCATGAGGATTTTTCGCATAATCCTGAATTCAAAGAATCGGTTGGTGCTGACTCAGGATTTGAATTCAGCGTTGGGTCGGTTGGTGCTAAGTTCCCAAATGCTTTAAACTTGGAGCTCAAGGTTTCAAGGGCTGGGTTTGTGTATGGAACAAACAAAATGTTTTTTCAGCTTCACTTAAAAGTCATGGGTTTCTAAAATTTACCTAAGGTGCTTGAGGTTGTTGTAAATAACACGCCAAGTCAAGTACGTTACTTTATTTTAAGCCGCTCGCTTGCCGAGTGATTTACACAAAAGGTTGTTGGTATAGAGACTAGATGACGTGCAGGACGTGTTAAATTGGAGTCCAGATCTCTTGTTCAATATTACTCCTACTTATTCTGTCCAATGAATCTTAGCCATTTATTTATGTGGATCCCGTATAAGTCACGCGTAGATCCCACAAAATAAATGGCTGAGTTTTCATGAGACAGAATAAGACAGAGTAATATTGGACAGAGGATCTTGTCTCGTTAAATTGAGCATATAATTTGAGTGAGTGATTTGCGAATTATTAAATCGTTTGATGGTTTATTCAAAGCGCGATTATATGATAGTGAGTGTGGAGTTTACCAATTTAGATAATGTGGTTTGTTAATTATTATGTGTACTCATAATTTATTTAGAACATACTCAAAAGATAGAAGTTACAAATTTTATTAATAATTGAAAGGTAAATTATAGAAAATTTTTAAAAATTATAATATTAGACCTAATTTTTAAAAGTGATAACTGATAATGAAATGATTTAATTTTTAATTTTCATAAAATAATTGTCATTAGCCTTAAAATTAATGGTATTAACCTAACACATTATGTCAACAGATTTATTAAACACGTAATTGACAATTTACATGTAGTTTATTATTAAATCACATCAAATTAAATATTAAAAATTAAAAATAAAATAAAATAAGAAATCTTAAAATCGATGCTTAATATTATCTTTCGAGTAATAAAAATACTAATTTTATATTTCATTTTTTATATATTCCGATTGCTTGCAAAGAAAGAGCGAAGTTGCAATGAAATAAAAGTAGAATGAGTGGCTGTTGAGAGTTTCTCTCCCTAGGATTCCCGCCTATCTCAGCCATGTCTCGTCCACTATTCTTTTGAAATTTCAATTTCGACATTTGCTTCCGATGGTCTTCGATCTGTCCAAGTGCCTGCTGTTGGATGTTCCTTGTCTGGGGCTTCCTTCCCCTCTACCTCACGACGTTAGTTCTCGTTTCTCTTGTTGCTTTTGGTTTCGGTGCGTCTCATTTCCTGGGCCCGCTTGGTCCCTCCATGGGTAAAAACAAAGGTTGGGGGACCAATATTACTGCTGAATGCCTCGGTTTTCAGGTCGGCACCCCTGCTCGCTCGATCTTGCCTTTGACTCCGGCTCGTACAGTACAGTCAGAGAATACTAGTAACCGAGTTCGTGGTCCCTCCTCCCTTACTGGCATGTCGTTTACTAGTGCACCTGAACCGCGATCTGCTGTGTCGGATCGTCCTATTAAGCGAATAATTCCTCAACTAGTTCCTCCTGCGATGGAGATTGCTTCCTCTGTTCCAGGTACGGGTTCTGTCCCTCCCTCTGTCTGTACTAGACTGCGGCCTCCTCAACTGGGGGATGATGTAGCATCCACAGTTGAGGAGAAAATTGATTTGGGTAGTAAAAATACGGTGGAGACAGTGTCTTCGGAGGAGGAGGAGGGGGAACAACTTTTGTCTTCGCTACCAGGTTCTTTGGGTAGCAACCCTACGTTGGACGTGTCTGATGACAATTCGATTAGAACTCCTGTTCAAAAGTTTGTTGGCACTCAGAAGGAATCCTTTGCTGGCCTCTTTCGCCACAACTGTGAATTAAACCAAGGTATGCGTTTGACTCTGCACCCTGTGGAAGATGAAGTGGTTATGCTTGATGCCGATGCTGTGGATTTGGAACAACACTGGGGCTTCTGTTTAGTGGGTTGCTTCATGGGTAAGTTTTCGGGTATGAAAGCACTCCAAGACCAAATGGATAAGTGGAATATTACCTGCCGCCTTACTCCACACAGTCGTGGTTGGCTGATTTTTCATTTCTCTTCTAAGGCTGACCGCATGCAAGTATTGGTCGGAGGTCCGTATGTCCTCTTCGATAAAACGTTGATACTGAAGCCACTGACTCCTGGGTTTACATTTGACTTTGCTGAATTTATGCTTGTTCCCATGTGGATTCAACTTCCCAATGTGCCTCTAGAGTATTGGCATGAGCAGGGTCTGTCCAAACTTAGCTCTCAGATTGGTACTCCTCTTTGTACTGACCAGATCACTCGACAGAAGTTACAGCTGGGGTTTGCACGTCTGCTAGTGGAAGTTGATGTTGCTAAGGGACCTACGTCGAGCTTCTCAATTAAATTACCATCCGGACAGAGGTACATCCAAGGGGTTGTGTATGAAGCTTACCCCAACTATTGTTGTCATTGCCAGAAGTTTGGTCATAGTCCCTTTTCCTGTAAAGGGGTTCCATCGCAAGGTAAGGCTCTTCGGGGACTCCTCGTTAGGAGCCAGTCTCTTGTGATAAGGCTTAGCCAGTTGTGGGGTCTCAACCCCAAGCTTCCCCTAATCCCATATTAGGGATGGCAGTGGGTTTTCAACCCGATGGATATCCGCACTACCCGACCCAATGGATTTAGATATGGACAGTAAATCGTAAAAACCGATGGATATGGATATGGATATGGGTTGAGTCATAAAAAATGGATATGGATA
>JAOSBK010000009.1:26490658-26501590 GCA_027568895.1 Erythroxylum shatona | reverse complement strand
TAATGTGTATGTCACTATTAATGATGCATGATGTGCATTTTTCTAATTTCTCATAATTCACAATTATAGCCCTAACATGGGTAACAGGATGTTATAGCGCGGTTGCTGGAGTTTCATTCGATTTCGTGGGGCAGGTGCTTGCTCCATGCCCGACCCACCCATAACTGAAGCAAATGTGAGGGACTCCCTTGTAAGCTACCTTAATAATCTCACCATCGAGTTCGACAAGGGGCCAGAGTGGAGAGATGAGATCAATGTCGACAGCCACCCGAGCAAATTTGCCTCTTTACATGAGTTGTGTATGATTGTCAATTTTTACCGTACGACCCACTAGGTTTCCCAGAGCTTTTAGGATCAAAGGGTGGTAACGAGCGACGGGAAGATCAGGGAACCTCACCCATGCCACTACGTGAGTTATTTTACCTGATGAGGGTCTGAAGTCAGGGTACCACGGCTGAAATGACAAAGCGTGACTCGCGATGATCCAAGGTCCTTGGGTAAGTGTGTGCACGTAGTCCTCCTCCTCCAGGAAGTTTACAAGGTAAAAATCATTTTCGATGTCGACTATTTTGATTGGACCTATGGGTTTCTGCAGAGAAAGCAGTCGAGACTTGAGTAAGTTGAAGCCAATTGTGCAGCCTAAAAGTTTGATAATCACGACCTTTGCCTAAAGATTGTCCAATTTTCCTTTAAATGTGTCTAAAAGTGCTATTCCCATACCAAATTTTCCTTGGATGACAGATATGTCTCCCTCTGTGGGTTCAATGGAATCGTCCTCAAGCCAGTCCATGAGTTTATCCCCACAGCCAGTTTCGGTGTGACCAATAACTACCGCATTGTAGCTTAGTGGGTTGCTCTGTGAATCAGTTGCAAGAGGAGGGGGATCTTCATCCCTCTCACGTATGCAGACTTTTTTTGTTGCCTGTCGATCATGTTCAATTGAGTTGAGAACACTGGATTGGAGAGTTTGTTGAGTGGAGAGCCTTTTTTCTTTTTCTTGATTTCTTATTTTTGAGCAGGCCGACAACTTTTTGGTAACTTGATTCGTGTTGTTTTATTCATTCAGTATTCGTTGTATAACCTGAATCTGATTGCTTCTCTCTATCGCCTTGCTTCTGTCACGCGTTGCTTACCAGTCTTAGATTGCTTCTTTATGTGGCAATCGGGGGCTTTTAGAATGTTTATCAAACGTTAGAGTTGTTTTTTGAATGTTTATAAACATTAGGATCTTAATTAAATTTTGGTTAAAACCTTTTTGACCCTTTTGCTTAACCTCAAAAATGATATCATGTACTGTTATGTATAATATCACATATAGTATCATGTGTAAAAAATAATAATTTTTAAGATTTATATTTATTTTTTTAATATAAATGATAGAAGAGGTGAATATTATAAAGCAAAATTGAAAAAAATTTAAAAATTAAAAATTATATGCTGAATGGTCAACGAATTTAACCTCATAAAGTCAATCAACGTCAACATCAATCATATGTAAGTAAAAATCTGACTGAAATATGAATTATAGAAAGTTCAAAACTATACGTCATGGATGAGAAATTAATTCAGATAAATCTAAAGTTTGAAATCAAATGAACGGTTGTGAAAACGCCCATTAATGTTGGTGCTGACGACGCACTTATACGGGAGATCTTTATCATGAATTTAACGAGGAAACATACTTATAAATTTTAACACCGCACGTCAACTCAAAATTTTAAGGCATTAGATTGATGGATCCTTTCTACTTATATATTCTTCACTAATTTCATCTCTTTCTAATGTAAGATTCTTATTCACACTTGCAATCTCAACAATTTCCCTCTCAAATATGAGCTTTTACATTAAAATTGGGCACTTTTTCTTAAGCAAAAGCCTTTTTTTGTCTTTTTCTTAACAACTCGACTCTGTAGCATTACCAAGAGCTCTTTTATTCCACTAATCTGGGTCAACCAAGAGTCTCTTTGCTCTTCTATGTTGGGAGGCAACAACGAGATCCAATTATTGTCTTTATACTTGTTTCTTGTCGAACTATTGGCTTTGATACCACTTGTTGGTACTGAAGAGTCCACTTATACGAGAGATCTTCTTTATGAACTTAACGAGAAAATATATTCGTGAGCTTTGACATCACAGTTTAACCCAAAATTTTAAAATATTTAACTTACATGTCATTTCCACGGTTTAGTCTTTTGGGTTGGCTGCCTTAAAAAGACATAAAGCAGCACGAGTTCCGACTGTTACCCGTGGTGAGATGCATAAAAAGCAATGTGAGCAGGCTGCTATACGAATCCAATTCTCCCTTGTCTTAGGGTCACTGGGTCGGCTTGACCAAAATTTACGTAGAAATTCAAAATTGACTGCTAAAAAAGGACTTAGAATTATGAGTGTATTTTAAATACAAAATATTTATTAAAAAATAATTATTTTTATTAATTAACCAATTAATATTTTTCATATAATTAAATATTAATAAGCTGACGCAAGAATGGAACATGCAACAACTAAAATCAGGCTATTTATTATGTTGATTAGGTTTTAGAAAGTAATTATAGTGTAAATGATAAATCGGATTAAAAAATCTAACTTTCATCATAAAAATATGGAACTATCTAATTTTATTATTTGATTTTTAACTTTTCGGTTTAATTTATTATAATATTTCTTATTGTTAAAAATTAGTCGATTAATTTAATTTTTAATTTTTTAATTCGATTTACTTTAATAATTTTTATTATTAAAATCTAACCAATTTTTTAATTGATCGATCAGTTTTATAGATTAATCAATTTTATAAATTAAAATTAATTAATTAATTTTTATTTAATAATCTAATTTGTTAATTAAACTTCAAATTCTTCAACCAGTAAAGATAATTTTTTTAGTTATATTTCAAAATATTTAATTTTATTATTTATTTAATTAATTTTATGTCGAGTTATTAAAACTTTTAAACCTTAAATCTCTTATCTTAATTATTTAACTTCCGGTTTAATTTTAAAATATCATTTAAAAATTATGTCGGGTTGAACTAATGACATATCCGACCTATTGTCATCCCTAAATATAATGCCTATATTGAGCGAGGGACTAACTTCAAGAAACTCTAGTGAATTAGTTCTATCTCTTTGGGCCTATCTCCGCCGGCGACCAATTTTGGAAGCATTCCAAAATGGAAAAACAACAATTACAAACATAATATTATCAAAACAAACATCCAAAAGCTTAGAATTTGTTTTCATTTATTTGAATGAAGATTATTTGTTGTTAGATTAATTTTAATTAATTTAAATATTTATTAATACCCATCAACACTTTTTAATTTAGTTAATTTAAAATAATATTCTTAATTATTTTTTAATACATTTCTATCTTTTTTAATGTATATTATTAAAGATCGAACTTTACAATTAAAAATAACTATTTATATTTATTATCAACTATCTTGATTAATTATAAAATAATGCAATAAGTGCCTATAAGCGTTAGTTTAAGTGATGACAAATTTTAAATCATCTAGACAAAATTATTCGGTCACAAAAAATCAATATAGTTTTAAATAATACGACAACTTTATTATTCAAATGTTACTTTTAAAGAAAATTTAATTTAAATTTGTTATTTGACTTCAAATTTATAATTATTAAAATCATCATTTAAATTAGATAAATTTATAAATAAGTTAATTGTAAACAAAAAATTCTAAATTTTTATCCATTTTTGTAATATTAACAACAACAACATTAATGTGAAATTCCCATTGATACACGGAATTTAGAGAGGTCCAGTAGTACGCAGTCTTATCCTTAATTGATAGAGGCATTATTTATGATGGACACACAAGAAGAAAGAAAGAAAAATAGTAAAAATAAAAGATAAAACAAGTAAATAAGTATACAAACAAGAAAAAATTTTAATAAATGAATCAAGCAAGTCATTACAATAAAATATTTACGTTAAGTAATTAAATGTTTAGATTAAATAACGAAGAAAAAAGTACTATATATCAAATATTTAATCAAAATATAAGATATGAGATTTAAAAAAATGTTTAAAATACGTATCAAAATGAAAACAACCTTTTTATGTGAAATCTTTTGGCCATATCTTTATACGCTAAAATTTGTTATTGAAGGTTACATCGTTGGTAAGTTTCAATAGAGTTATATTATCCTTGATTGCTTCCTTTCAGTTCTTCTTAAACTTTCATTTTTTTATTTACATTCTCTACGTGCAACCTTCTCATATCTTTACTTAGGTTTTGTTTCTATTTTTAATTTTTCATTAAAATTAGTTACATTTAATTTGTTTTACGATTATATTCCTTGTCACATTTAACAAAGCATCTTCATTAAGGATGTTAATTTTGGTATAGCCTGACCTCGCTCGATTTTGGCTCAGATTGTCCGACCCGGCTCAACCTATGGCCCAATTGTAACTTCAAAAATTATATCATTTTTGACGTCTATTTAAAAAAATATTCAAAACGGACTGAATCAGGCTTGACCTGACCTATTAATATCCCTAATATTCATCCTTGTTATTGTAAGCTTATTACTGTATACTTGTTTGAACTAATATAATAAAATTAAAAAAAGTTTGATTTTTTATTTCCTAATAATATAAAAAAAGACGAAATTAACTAAAATATTAGTCTTAAAAGTACCGTAATTGTAATTGGTTGATAATGGCCGTGTCCGGACAAACAAACCAATCATGAACAGATGACGCGATGGTCCAGATACATTTGGCCCCTCACAGGCGATTTCGTGCATAAAAGGTAGGGGGATAACATTCCCAACTTCATGCACCTTCACCAAATCAAATAAGCTCTATTCCTTTAAGACCCACTCAACCAAACCTCCATTAATGGCGACTCTAAGGAGCTTCTTCAAGAAAAGAGCTGGTTCTGTATGCAGCAGCAGGTTGTTCTCCACCAACGTCGCCGTGGACGCTTCTACCTGCTCCACCAACGTCGCCGTGGACTCTTCTTCTTTTGCTCAAAGACTCAGAGATCTGCCCAAGAACCTTCCTGGCACCAAAATCAGACCAGGAGCTTCCCAAGTAGAATTTTCTCACTCCTTTCTCATACATGTGATTATGTTCTCTTTTTTCTTTTCTGAATAATTTGGATTTTCTTCTACCAGTTTTCCTTTATTTTTTAATTTCCGAATATATATATATATATATTTAGTATAATTATATAAATTATAATAATTTGATAATATTTATAAATTAAGACATCAGAGAAAAGGATTGGATAGGGAATTGAATCAGTTGTGTGGAAGAAAAAAAATCTAATGAAAAAGGAAAAAGTAAATTATTAAAAGGGAAGGACCACTCTTTAACTGATTCTAAGAGTTCATGACGTTCATCGCACGTGGTTACTGTAATGGGATAAAAGCCAAATTTGTAAAGCTGCTACTTTATAACATTATTTTCACGTGTTAATTTACGAAAACAATATTTTTATGATAATATAAAAAAAAAAACTGCATAACTTATGTCCCTCTCTAAAATTTTTGTAAAGTGGAGAGTTATTGGGTCTAAATTTAGGTGTTTTTAACGAGTCTAGTCATGGGCTAAATCAGGTCCATATCGATTCGAGGCTCAATTTTTCTAATCAAGACAACAATAGTTTACTTAGAAGAGTTAAGCTTCAGGCAAACATAAATCTGGACAATTTAAATCTGATTTAATTAAAAAATATTATTTTACTTATTTAATTTTTAAAAATTAGTCAGATCGGCCCATGAGTCGGCCTTTTACTATCCTTAGTTGACTAGGAGATTTTTTGAAACATTTTATGAATTAGTTAATAATTTTTATTTTATTTCATCGTTTCAATTTAACCAAATAAATTTTATTAAGTTTACAAATTAATTAATATTAGTTTTTATTAATAAATTTTACACGATATCATATAACTAGTGCACAAAAATTTTACTATAAAAATAGGAGTTTGTCTATTATCACATTTAATTTTTTAAATTGAATAAAAAGCTTATTTATTTATTTTTTAATTTTTCATTAAGAATTATTTCTTAATTTGATTTGCATTTATTAAATATATTGTTAAATTATTTAATTTATTTTAATCTTTGTTTATAGAATAAATATTTATTAAATTCTTTATTTAATATATTTTATTAATATTTATTAGTAAATATTATGTAAGAAACTAAAATAAAATATTTCCTATTTAATTTATATCTAAATGTTATTATTTATAAAAATATGAATATGAATATTAATAATCAAATAATTTTTTGTTTAAAAAATAAAAGAAAACAAAAATTAAAAAATTATAATTATTTTTTTTCAAGCACCTAAATTACAATTTGATAATCCTTTTCTTTTGGAAGAATCTGCATGAAAATGAACTACTTATAAAACTCTAACACATGGAATGAATTCTCCATTGTATATCCATTTTAGCTCATTGGGAGAACTCCTCTTGTCTACCTCAACAAAGTTACTGAAGGATGTGAGGCATACATAGCTGTCAAGCAAGAGATGATGCAGCCTACTGCTAGCATCAAAGACAGGTACTGATTATAATTGGATCAATTCAAGTTTAAATTTTTTTATATGCTCAATTTTGAATTCAAAAAAATTTTTTGTATAGGCCTGCATTAGCCATGATCACAGATGCAGAAAAGAAGAACTTGATTTCTCCTGGGAAGGTTAGCTGAATAGTTTAACGGTTGCATAGTCATGGATTCAATTACAGGGCAGGCCTTTTCTTTTTCTTTCTTTTTTTTGTTATGTGTTCTTTAAGTTTATAAAACTTGATTGCTTCAGACGATTTTGATAGAGCCAACTTCTGGTAATATGGGGATCAGTATGGCATTCATTGCCGCCATTAAAGGTTACAAGATGGTTCTGACTATGCCTTCATACACGAGCTTGGAGAGAAGAGTGACTATGCGAGCATTTGGAGCTGACCTTGTGCTCACTGATCCCACCAAGGGAATGGGAGGAACTGTCAAGAAGGCTTACCAACTTTTAGAGTCCACACCAAATGCTTTTATGTTGCAACAGTTCTCGAATCCTGCCAACACTCAGGTGGGGAATTCCATGAATTTATGATGTTTTCAACACCTCAGGAACAGGTTTGTGACATTATCTGACTCTTAAAATGGACTAGAACAGGTCCATTTTGAAACTACAGGTCCTGAAATATGGGATGACACGCTTGGAAAAGTGGACATCTTTGTAATGGGAATAGGAAGTGGAGGGACAGTGAGTGGTGTTGGACAGTACCTTAAGTCCAAAAATCCTGATGTTAAGGTAAGAACTAGAACATTTCACTGCATCACTACCATGCATTGGCATATCTGAGATCCTCTGTTACTTTTTATGGTAGATTTATGGAGTGGAACCTGCTGAAAGTAACGTACTGAATGGTGGTAAGCCAGGTAAGAACCTTTTTCATCTTCTTGTTAGCTACTATTCCAAACTACTAAAACTTTTATTGCTCATCAAAATTTCAAGGGCGGTTCTGAAACTGAAAAGCTACGAACTTTACCTTCTGTTGATATTACAACCTGAATATAAACTCACCCATATAAGTTTTGACTGCTGAAACAGGTCCCCATCAAATCACTGGAAATGGGGTTGGATTCAAACCAGACATACTGGACATGGATGTGATGGAGAGGGTTTTGGAGGTAAATTATAGCTGATTAAAGGCATAAGCCAACTTCAAATTAGCCACATGGCAATTCGACTGAAATGGGTTTAAGTTTGAGTCTAATCATACTTTAGATCAACCTGAAAAATCTTAATTGTTCTATAAAATAAGGAACAAATTTTGATTTAGATCAGATTTGGTCGACTTAAATCGGCCGATAATCTCAAGTTTGATCTTAAATTTTTTTATATTAACATAAGCTTGATCAAGTCAAATTTTATCTCATTATTAGACTCGAACCTTTCTGTCAAACTTACTATTGCCAGTGGAACTATAATTGACAGGTTAGCAGCGATGATGCAGTAAATATGGCAAGAAGACTGGCATTGGAAGAGGGTCTTATGGTACCAACTCATTTGTCAACTTTTTAACTTCTGCAACACTTTCTTGAGGTTCCCTGAACTATTATGGTTGAAATATATGCTTTTGAACTCTTATAGGTTGGTATATCATCTGGAGCCAACACAGTGGCTGCACTTAAACTGGCTAGAATGCCAGAGAACAAGGGCAAACTCATTGTGGTATGAACAAAGCAAAAGTTTTTCATTACAGAACTGTTTTTCCTATGGAATGAGAATCTTGTAAGAGTGATTCTTGGATTTGGATTTTGTTTCAGACCGTTCATCCAAGTTTCGGGGAGCGATACTTGTCATCCGTCCTGTTCCAAGAACTGAGGAGAGAAGCCGAAAACATGCAACCGGTCCCTGTTGACTAATCCCTTCAAAGGGTTTGCACTGCAAATGGTTATCTTCTTGTATGCTTCTGAAAAAAAAAAAGAAAGAAAAATGAAGAGATCACCATCACTACAGTAGTGATGGCAGATAAAGAATTTCTGTTTGTCATTTTCCATGCAATGAAAGTTTTTTCTTTTATGGACACCTCTACAAATTCCCGATACAAGTCTATAACAAGATGAGAAAATGGAAAAAAATTTTAAAAAAAAATTAATGCAATATTTATCAAGGGATATATTATCGATGGCAAAAGGGTCGGGTCGGGCCGGGCTCAGGCTACCAGACCCAACTTGGTCCAAAGGCCCCCAAAAATATTGGTCGGATGAAGGGTCGGATATAGTAAGTAAGAAAGGGGTCGATTCGACCTGCCTATTATCATCCCTAATTGGGGAAAGATTAATTATCTATTTTTATTCTAACTTTGTAATAATAAACTATTGAATCAAGAATTATCAATCCTTAAATATGATTATGTTATTTAAATTTTGTGATATTTGTCTACAAACTTTAAATAAATACTTTTAATAATAAAAATAAAATATATTCAATATTAAAGATGTCATTTTTAAAATTTTTATCTTCTATATAAATATCCGAAATTGACTAAATTTTGTTCATATTCTACAATAATAAACTCATTGATTTCAAATTATTAACCTTGAATTGTATAGTTAAGAGATTTAATGAGTTATGCTATTTAATATTATTTCGACAAAGAGTATAAATAAATAATTTTAATAATCAAAAGATAATTAAATATATTTGACGCTAAATATATAAGTCTATAAATTTCTCTTTTACGTAATTAAATTCTAAATTATATTATAATCTGTAATTTTGTATAAAATTAAGTTTCAAACGAGGTCACTGTTATAAAAAGATAAATTTAAATCAAGTTGTCATCCAAGACCGACCTTAGCTCAGTTGGTAGAGCGGAGGACTGTAGTTGTTTAAAACTGAAATCCTTAGGTCGCTGGTTCGAATCCGGCAGGTCGGATTTTCCCTTTTGAATTTTGTTTGAATTTTCGAAGTAGGGCAATTTTCATGACTTAAAAGCACCGTTTTCTTCCATTTTAAAGAAGTCGGTTTGGACAAGTCAGATATTTCTTTTTTTCAAAAAAAGTTTTCAAAATTGATGTTATTTTGTGTAAGTCAGGATAATTAGAAATGAAAATAAGATAAGTTGGGTAGGACAGGTCACAAATTTCAATAAATCAAATCATTTTTTCGTTATTTGTTAAGTCTTGAGTCGGGTTAAGTCTGAACAATGCCGGCCAAACCTCGACCAAAGGCCCAATTAAATTCAAAAAACTTGACCTACCCCATTTCGGGCCAGATGGCCAAGCTTACGAAGAATAAGCTTTGCTATATTAGGATTTATAAATTAGTGTTTGGCCCATAATTAGCCCATATTGAATTGAACCGTTAGAATAAGCTAGAAGGGAAGTTTTAAATTAAAATGACATTATTTTTCAAATTTAAAGTAATTGAGTTATGCACACATCAGTCAAACTTCGGCTTCATCTTATCTAATATCATATTATTAATAAACTTCACAATAAATTGAGACTAATTTTAATTAAAATGTTTCGAAAGCTCATTATTGACCTTAAGCTTAATTTAGATATTCCATACATAATTTAAACATAACTAAATTTATTTTAACTTATTAACTTTTGATTAGTTAAAATTGTCAAGCTCGACTTGATGGATGGAAATCAATTCTTAATTTTTCACATAACTAATTTCTTGTTGCATAATTTCGTATATTTTATGTTTAGTTAAGATTTATAAATTATGATTGACTTCATTAATATATTAAATTTTATTTGGTTGGATCTTGACGATAATCAAATAATATTAATTTAATTTAACTGTTCAAAATATTCATGTTTTAAGTAAGGTTAAGACCGCCTATCACAATGGCCAGGCCTAATGGCAATGAGCTAAATTGTGTCGGGCCACATTCTAACTCGAAATTTTTAGCTCAAGCTCAAAATCAACCGACACATGGGCCAAATCAAATTTAGAAGACCCGAAACTTAATTAAACTTGACATATTTAATTATTTTTAATTAAAAAGTAAAAATAATATGAATTAATTAAAAATAATATCATTTTTATAAAATTTTAATTTCAAGATTCAAGTGGAGCAGGACAACCGAACTGGAGCCTTAACTTTATTTGCCAAGCTTACTTTTTAATGTGTCAGTCCCAAAGTTATGAATACCGTACCGGGCTAGATATCAGATTGAGTTTTAGAACGAAATTGTACCGATATCGATCGGCATCGGGTATCGTTTCGGGTAATTTTTTAAATTTATGAAATAGTCCCTACAATTTTTAAAAATTGCAAAATAGTCCATATTGGTATACTATACAGTTGTACTGTATACTTTACTAGTTTACTGTTTACATTAATCCCGCTTTCAAAAATCTTAATAATAAATAATAATGACAATTAATATGAAATAACAATAATTTTTAAATATTTTACATATA
>JAOSBK010000009.1:26472305-26488511 GCA_027568895.1 Erythroxylum shatona | reverse complement strand
ATAGTAAAAACATGATGTTTGATTCACCAGCTATAATAGATAAGGAATTAAATAATTATTCTCAGGAATAGAATAGATGAAGAATAGAATAAAATAAATATTACTTAGTTTAGTTTATTCATAAGAATTTCTAATGAATATGTATGCCAATGTTTGCTTTGTAAACAAAAATTTAAGATGACAAAGGAATAATTAACAAAAAGACCAAAATATCAATTATAGTCTTATTTATTTATTTATTATTATTATTATTATTTTCCTTATTATTAATAAATTATAAATTTCAAATTGTTGTCGTATAATATCATGTATATAAAATAATCTTACTTTGGGTCTATAATACTATAGTAAATTATATATATATATATAATTATACGTATTTAATTTTATTTTGTGTTATTATTAATTTACGGTACACGTGAAAAAAACCTTTTTTATTATACAAGGGTAAGACTATATACTATTGAACCTCCCTAATTCTTATATCTTAGTAGGGCTCTTAATTAGTATTGTTATTGTTATTCTAGTAGTAGGATAATATTATAGTAAAAACAGGATGTTTGGATCACCAGCTGGAATAGATAAGGAATTGAATAATTATTTTTAGGAATAGAATAGATAAAGAATATAATGAAATAAATATTACTTAATTTAGTTTATTTATAAGAATTTCTAATGAATATGAATGCCAATGTTTGTTTTGTAAACAAAAATTTAAGATGACAAAGGAATAACTAACAAAAAGATCAAAATATGTATTTAATGATATTTTGTGTTATTATTAATTTAAGCTACACGTGAAAAAACCTTTTTTATTATATAAGGGTAAAACTATATACTATTGAATCTCCCTAAATCTTATATTTTGGTAGGGCTCTTAATTAGTGTTGTTATTGTTATTCTAATAGTAGGATAATATTATAGTAAAAACATGAGATTTGGTTCACCAGCTGTAATAGATAAGAAATTGAATAATTATTTTTAGGAATAGAATAGATGAAGAATAAAATGAAATAAATATTACTTAGTTTGGTTTATTCATAAGAATTTCTAACAAAATATGTATGTCAATGTTTGTTTTGTAAACAAAAATTTAAAATGAAAAAAGAATAACTAATAAAAAGATCAAAATATTCATTGCAGTTATTATTATTATTATTATTATTATTATTATTATTATTTTATTTTATTAATAACAAGAAAATTAATAATAATAAAAAAGAAATTAATAATTATTTTATTATTATTAATTTTCTTATAATAACAATAAGAAAATAAATAAAAAATAAAAAATAATGAAAATAAGAAAATAATAATAATAAGAAAAAGAAAAAATTAATAATGATAATAATAATAAATTAAATCAGAATTACTTTGTATGTAATCATAATACTTCTGTAATATTGTTCTTCCAAGCATGCTCGAGGGGGATCCTCTGTCCCCCCTACCCTGTTCCTCTTTATCTGAGCCATCTATTATGATGGGTCTTACATAAATGGATGACTCAAATAAAGGAGAACAGAGTAGAGACAGGGTAAGGGGGCCAGCCCCGGGCCTCAACTGTACAGCCTGTCTGACAGATTGGAGAGGACCGAAAAGGTAATTAAAACCAGAAATCAGGGGCAAATCCGTAAGAACGTCTTCAGTGGGTCCCACTGAAACGTTGATGGACCCCACTTGAAAACAGATCCTATAAAATAGGACAGAAAGCTCATCGATTGCACAATTCATTAAAGTCAAGAAAAAGCCAAAAATTAAAATAGAGAGAGAAAGGACTAACTACGCAATAAATTTAAAAGCCCCAAAACTAAAATCCTAGGGTTTTGACTTCAACTGAAAATTGGGGAAATTTTTTCACAGAGAGTCTTCGGGGCATTTGACTGTTTCGAATCATTTCGGTGCAGTCTCACTCTCTCTTCACCGCCGTGGGGTGGGTCGCTGGGAGTGGGATATATCTAATCTGTCCCCGCAAAAATCGGTTCTTTTTAAATTTTAGGTTTTTTTTTTTTTGAAGGAATTTGGGTGATGACGAGAGAAATGTAAGAAAAAGATAATGGAAACCTAGAGAGAGAAGGTGGGCAGATAGTGGAGAAGAGACTGTGTGTGTGTGTAGATGTGAGTGAGCTGTGAGCTTGATTTGAACGTTGGTATCCGAGGGTAAAATTGAGGTTTTGTCGATACTTTGGACGGGGTTTTGGATTTTCTCCACGTATCTTCTCCATTTCTCGCCTTTGATCTTTTTTAGCCCTTTTTTTGGGGGAACTTTATCAAATTTTCATGCAATCTGGTGTTGGTGGTCCCGGCCGCATAGGGCCGGCAGGGCGGGCAGCTTCTACGTCGGCGGCTGCATCTCCTTCGTCGTCTTCATCCGCCGTGTCGGCGCCGCAGTTAGGGTTTGATTCAGCACAGCAACAACAGCAGCAACTAGGGTCTAGGCAGGTAAATGCTTGGGCATCTGGGGTTTTACAAATTTAAGGCCTTGGGAGTTGAATGTAGTAATTAATGCAAGTGATTGGTTGTTTGGTGGTTTTGAGCAAAATATAGAACGATCGTGAAATTGTGTTTGGTGTTTGGCTGATGCAAACGAGGCAGGCTTGTAAATGGTGTAAACGGGAAGCGATGCTAGTGTTTTCCTTTTTCTTTTTAACTGGGAGGCCTTTTTTTAATCTGTAATTGGTCATCAACTTTACTTGGCTTCACTCTAGTGATGAGATAGCTTTAATTGTGACAAAGATGTGGGGTCTGCTTGCAAATTTTCCATTCCTTACCTGCGACTGAATCTTCTTTTCCTTTTGGGCGAATGTTGGTTGTGCACGTTTGTTAAATTATGATTGTTTTTGTTTGTTTCGCATGTGCTTGTATTTTTCTAGCTTCAGTTGGCTATCTTATTTTGATAGCCCAATTTCTCTCTCTCTCTCTCTCTCTCTGCCCGGTGAATTAGGGATATGTAAGTCAGTGTCTGATCATGTTAAATATGAACCTAAACAGTTCGGATACCTTTTTTTTAGTTCTTTTGTTTACTTTTCTTTCTTGGAGATTCTGAGTCAAAATCAGAGTTTTCCCAACTCATGAGCGGACTTTTAGTATGTACCTGCTTGATTAAATATCGTCTTTGAGCTATATTTGTGGCTGGTGAGTTTTCTCCCGTGTACCTGCCGGAGTTTGGAGATTTTGGGGAATTTTTGCCAATTAAATTGTAAAACATAACTCTCTGGTTTAAAACGATTGAACAGTGTGTCTATTTTACAATGTTAGTCTTTTCATGCAGGCATTGCAACAGCAACGACTACTGCGAAAACCTGAAGGAAATGAAGCTCTTGTGTCTTATCAAACTGGTGTGTTTCAAGGCTTTATGGGTGGAAGCAATTTTGCTTCATCTCCAGGCTCAATGCAAATTGCTCAGCAGTCTAGAAAATTTTTTGATTTGGTTCAACAGCATGGCATCTCCCAGGAGGGGCAGAGTAGAAGTCAGGGTGTGGAGCAACACATGTTAAATCCAGTTCAGCAGGCTTATCTGTCATTTTCTGCTTTCCAGGCCGCACAACAGAAGTCAGCTTTGCCCATGCAATCAGAGCAACAAGCCAAAATAGGAGTGATGGGGCCATCCACTGGCAAGGATCCAGATATCCGAATGGGAAATTTGAAAATGCAGGAAGTCATGTCCATGCAGGCCACTAATCAAGGTCAGGCATCGTCCTCCAAGACCTCCTCTGAACATATCTCTCGAGCAGAAAAACAGATGGAGCAGGGACAGCTGTCCTCAGAACAGAGACATGAACAAATACCTTTAATTCAGCAAACAGGTGTTGGCCAAACGATACCTGCAAATATTGCAAGGCCGATGCAGGCACCACAGGGTCAGCAAAGTATCCAAAACATGGCCAATAACCAGCTTGCTGCAGCTGCTCAGTTACGCATGATGCAAGCCTGGGCACTTGAGCGCAACATTGATCTCTCACAACCTGCAAATGCCAATGTGATGGCACAGCTCATTCCACTCATGCAGTCTAGGATGGCCGCCCAGCAGAAGCTAAATGAAAGCAATGCTGGAGGACAGCCGTCACCTGTCCCTGGTTCAAAGCAGCATGTTACTTCTACACCTGTTGTAAATGAGAATTCTCCACATGCTAATTCATCTAGTGATGTATCTGGGCAATCCAGTTCTGCAAAAGGTAGGCCGATTGCACCACCTCGGCCTTTTGGCTCAACATCAAATGCAGGGATAGCAAGCAACTCTAGTGGCCTTGCAATGCAACAGCCTGGTTCTCAGAACAAAGAGTCTCAAGTGCGTTCTAGGCAGGCAGTTATGCATGGGAATGGAATGCCTCCTATGCACCCTCCTCAGTCATCCTCTAATGTTGGCCAGGTTGTAGATCAGACTTTGCCTGCCCAAAATGCATCCAGTGGTAATGATACTTTGCCAATGCAACATTTTAAACAGGCTAATTGGTCTTCCTTGTACTCTACTGTACCTAATGAAGGTTCATTGGTCAACCAATTTCCATCAACAGGTGGGCCAGTTGCACAAACGGCAAAACCAAATATTGGGTTCACCAAACAGCAGTTGCATGTCCTTAAAGCTCAGATACTGGCATTTAGGCGAATAAAGGTTTGTCAGCCTGTAGCTCTCTTGCACTTTTCTACATCATGATTGCTTGCAATGCTTTCTCCAAGTGCTTTTACCATGCGGTAAAGAAGGTGCTAATGGAATAATTTTGACTTTGTGTTGATTGTTTGACAGAAAGGAGAATGTACTCTTCCTCAAGAACTTCTACAGTCTATTGCTCCTCCACCTCTTGAGTTGCAACTGCGGCAACATTTTATTTCTGCAGGAGGAAGTAATCAAGAGAGGTCCAGTGGGAACATTACTGAAAGCCAAATGAGGCATTTGGAGTCCTATAAGAAAAACTCACAGAGCATGCCATCCATAAATGGGCAGAATGCTTCAAAAGAGGAAACTTTTGTCGGAGATGAGAAACCTAATGTTTCAAGAATTCAAATGCTAGGTGAACCAACAGCAGTGAAGGACTCCACAACCCTGATTGCTACGGGTAAAAAAGAGCAACAAGGTGCTATATCTTCTATTAAGTCAGACCAGGATGTTGAGGGTGGTTTTGAAAAGACTTCTGCAACAAATGATATTGCAACTGATAGAGGAAAGTCTGTTGCACCGCAATTTCCTATCTCTGATGCATCACAAGCTAAGAAACCTGCACAAGTATGCTCTACAATTCAGCAGAAAGATTCTGGTTCTGGCAGGAAATATCACGGACCTCTGTTTGATTTTCCCTTCTTTACTAGGAAACATGATTCTGTTGGGTCAGCAGGCGTAATGAACACCAATAATAATCTAACACTAGCATATGACGTCAAAGATCTCCTGTTTGAAGAAGGCTTGGAAGTGCTTAGTAAAAAGAAGTCAGAAAATCTGCAGAAAATAAATGGTTTGCTGGCTGTAAATTTAGAGAGAAAAAGGATTCGCCCAGATCTAGTGTTGCGTTTACAAATTGAAGAAAAGAAGCTTAGGCTTTTAGATTTACAAGCTCGTTTAAGAGATGAAGTTGATCAACAACAACAAGAAATAATGGCAATGCCAGACAGACCTTACCGGAAGTTTGTTAGGCTATGTGAGCGTCAAAGAATGGAGCTTGCTAGACAGGTACAAGCTTCTCAGAAAGCTTCGAGAGACAAGCAACTGAAATCAATCTTTCAGTGGCGTAAGAAACTTCTTGAGGCTCACTGGGCCATTCGTGATGCAAGGACTGCCCGCAACAGAGGAGTTGCCAAATACCATGAGAGAACATCAAGGGAATTTTCAAAAAGGAAGGATGATGATCGAAATAAACGGATGGAGGCTTTGAAGAACAATGACGTTGAAAGGTACCGAGAAATGTTACTAGAGCAGCAGACTAGCATCTCAGGTGATGCTGCCGAGAGATATGCTGTTCTGTCATCATTCTTGTCTCTGACGGAAGAATATCTTCACAAGCTGGGAAGTAAGATAACAGCTGCTAAGAATCAACAAGAAGTGGAGGAGGCAGCAAATGCTGCTGCAGCAGCTGCACGACTTCAGGCATGCTCTCTCAACCCCTCCCATTAAATTGCTTCTTTCTTTAGTCAAAGAATCAAAGGTTAAGAAATTTTATTGGTGATTCAAAAGTTATACTTGTTTTCTTTTGGTATCTCTCATACTTGGTATGTTTTTACTTTTGATGTTTCTAATCTTTATTTTATTTTCATTGACCGAAGGGTCTTTCAGAAGAAGAAGTTAGGGCTGCAGCAGCTTGTGCTGGAGAGGAAGTGATGATAAGAAACCGATTTATGGAAATGAATGCACCTAAGGATAGTGCTTCTGTCAACAAGTAAGTTATTTGTTTGGTAACATGCTTCCTATCTTCTTTTGCCAACATTTGAGGGTGGATGTGTCAATTTTTTTTGACCATGAAGTGTCATCAATATGGAATTATCTGCATTATCTTATGTGATGAATGCATATATGTTATATACAATGAATATTCAATTGTCTATTAAGGATCGACATACTTTTTCCTGTGCAAAAGTGATATTCGATGGCACTAATGCTGTTTTACTTATATTTTTCACTGGTCTCCTCAGGTATTACAGCCTTGCTCATGCTGTGAACGAAAGGGTCATAAGGCAGCCCTCAATGTTGCGAGCAGGAACCTTACGAGACTATCAGCTTGTATATTGCTAACTTTTGGAATATCTGAATTATTTGATTTGCTTATTTTCATTAATGTTTTATTGAAGCCAGGTTTTGAAACTACTTTTGTCTGTCTTTTTCTTTTCCTTGCCTTCAGGTTGGATTGCAGTGGATGCTGTCTTTGTATAATAATAAGTTGAATGGAATCCTGGCAGATGAAATGGGTCTTGGCAAAACTGTACAGGTGACTTCCTGTTGGTTTTAGTTTTAAAAGCCTCTCTTTGAACCACCTCAATGGACAAAAATGAAAAATTTTCCTATGAAGTAGTGCTGTTTTATGTTATTGGTCGTTATTGGACTTTTTTGCATGATATTCAATAACCAATACGTAGCGTAAGATTCAAAGTTTTCATTTAAATTCTGTTGATGAGTAAATACTTTAATTTTGGGCAGGTGATGGCTTTGATTGCTTATCTGATGGAGTTCAAAGGAAACTATGGACCACATCTTATAATTGTTCCTAATGCTGTTCTAGTGAATTGGAAGGTTAGTCATCAATTGTGGCATATGATTATCTTTTTGTGTTTCCATATGTGACAATTTAAAACTGCAGAGTGAGTTCCATAACTGGCTGCCATCTGCCTCATGCATCTTCTATGTGGGTGGAAAGGATCAAAGATCAAAATTATTTTCTCAAGTAAGAGCAATTCCATTACTTCTTTCATTACTGCATTTCTTGAGAATTTCTAAGCTTTGCAAATTTTTCTGTAGGTGGTTTCAGCAATGAAATTTAATGTGCTCGTGACAACTTATGAGTTTATCATGTATGATCGCTCAAAACTCTCAAAAGTTGATTGGAAGTACATCATAATTGATGAAGCACAGAGAATGAAGGACAGAGAATCAGTTTTAGCTCGTGATCTTGACAGGTACCGCTGCCAGAGGCGCCTACTTCTTACAGGGACACCATTGCAGGTATGTTCTAATAGAGAGTTGCATTTGTTTCCGACAAAAATAGTTTGCGTGGTTTAGAGCGAACTTTGCTAAATTGTATAACCTATATACTGAGATGCATATTGCTTGTGTATATTATCTTGATTATGTTAGAGAAAGGCTATTAGTGGGTTGATTATATTCTTTCTACTGAAATTAAGGCAATCAAAAAAGTGTGAATCATGTTCCTCGGAATGGTTTCACATCCTGCCTCTCCCTTTTAGGGATGTCACATTTGTCGCTTTCCTTCGTTTTGAGATGATAAAAGTCAGGGCCATGACCATAGATTCAAGATCAATGTGTATTTGTGACTTGCATGATATATAATCTGTGATACACTTTCATGTCTATCATCCTCAAATCTGTGTTTCAGTTAGTAGGAATAAATTCCACATATAGTTATATCTATAACATCTACTAATGTCTACTCCTGTGATAGTTGATTATCTCTCTTAGAAGAAAATGTGCAAGGTATATTCAATATAGACCAGAATTATACGTTTTACCTGGCTTCTAAAGTCTATAGCTCAAAAGAGAGTGTTTTAATTTAAGTGTTTCTCTTTATTGAATTGGAGTTTGAGATAAGTGATTAGCAGCAAAATCTAAGTTTAACTTGCTATGAATAACTTGGAGGATTTCTATTTTGTTCTTTTCTTCTGCAGAATGATTTGAAGGAACTGTGGTCACTTTTGAATCTACTTCTGCCAGAAGTTTTCGACAATAGGAAAGCATTCCATGATTGGTTCTCTAAACCCTTTCAAAGGGAAGGTTCTACATACGATGGAGAGGATGACTGGCTTGAGACTGAAAAGAAGGTCATTATAATCCATCGACTCCATCAAATCTTGGAGCCTTTTATGCTCAGGCGTCGTGTTGAAGATGTGGAAGGTTCACTTCCCCCCAAGGTAGGCAAATATGTATTGATGTTGTAGCTATATATTTGTTATGATTTGCAGCGTATTTGATTACACTATCAATATTGGATTGCAGGTTTCAATAGTTTTGAGATGTAGAATGTCCGCCATTCAGAGTGCAGTTTATGACTGGATCAAATCTACTGGCACTCTTCGAATTGATCCTGAAGATGAGAAGCGCAGGGTTGAAAAAAATCCTATGTATCAGCCTAAGGTGTATAAGACTTTAAATAACAGATGCATGGAGCTTCGAAAAACCTGCAATCATCCTTTGCTTAACTACCCCTATTTTAGTGACTTCTCCAAGGATTTTCTTGTTAGATCTTGTGGAAAACTATGGATATTGGACAGGATCCTTATAAAACTTCAAAGAACAGGACATCGAGTACTTCTTTTTAGTACCATGACAAAACTCCTTGATATATTGGAGGAATACTTGCAATGGCGGCGCCTTGTGTACAGAAGAATAGATGGCACAACTAGCCTGGAAGATCGAGAATCAGCCATTGTTGACTTCAATAGTCCCAATTCAGACTGTTTTATCTTTTTGCTCAGCATTCGTGCTGCTGGAAGGGGTCTTAATCTTCAATCTGCTGACACTGTTGTCATATATGATCCTGATCCAAATCCAAAGAATGAGGAACAAGCAGTTGCCAGAGCCCACCGAATTGGACAGACAAGAGAAGTTAAAGTCATTTATATGGAAGCAGTTGTTGATAAGATATCTAGCCATCAGAAGGAGGATGAAATAAGAAGTGGAGGTGCAGTTGATCTAGAAGATGACCTTGCTGGTAAGGACAGATATATAGGATCAATTGAGAGTCTCATAAGAAATAACATTCAACAGTACAAGATTGACATGGCTGATGAAGTCATCAATGCTGGGCGTTTCGACCAAAGAACAACACATGAAGAGAGACGTTTGACTTTAGAGACATTGTTACATGATGAAGAGCGTTATCAAGAAACAGTCCATAATGTTCCATCTCTCCAAGAGGTAAATCGCATGATAGCCCGGAGTAAAGATGAAGTTGAACTGTTTGATCAAATGGACGAGGAACTGGAATGGGCAGAGGATATGACAAGGTACGACCAGGTACCTAGGTGGCTTCGAGCTGGTACAAAGGAAGTGAATTCTACAATTTCTAATTTGTCAAAAAAGCCATCAAAAAATATCTTATTTGCTAGTAATATAGGCATTGAATCCAGTGAAACTGAAAAAAGAAGAGGCAGACCGAAGGGCAAGAAATCTCCAGATTACAAGGAAATTGATGAAGAAAATGGAGAATATTCTGAGGCAAGTTCTGATGAGAGAAATGAATATTCTGCACCTGAAGAAGAGGGAGAAATAAGAGAATTTGAAGATGATGAATCCAGTGGTGCAATTGGGGCTCCACCTGCCAACAAAGGCCAATCAGATGATGACAGCCCCGTTTGTGATGACGGTTATGAGTATACTCGGACAGCAGAAGCCAACAAAAAGGGTCACATGCCAGAAGAAGCTGGTTCATCAGGGTCATCTTCTGATAGCCGAAGAATGACACGAGCTATGTCTCCTGTTTCTTCTCAGAAATTTGGATCTCTCTCTGCACTAGATGCTAAACCGGATTCTCATTCTAAGAAACTGGTATGTTTATTCACCATATCCTTTTATGCAGTTATACAGATTAGCTTTTGCTAGCTATTCACTTCCTATCTGCCTGATAATTTTTCAGCCTGATGAACTAGAAGAGGGTGAAATTGCTCTATCTGGAGATTCTCAAATGGACAATCAACAATCTGGAAGTTGGATTCATGAACGTGATGAAGGTGAAGATGAACAAGTTCTGCAACCTAAGATAAAGCGAAAGCGCAGTATTCGGATTCGACCACGTCATGTTGTCGAAAGACTTGAGGGGAAATCTGGCAGTGATGCTAAAGGTGGAGATTTAATTGTGTTGCCATATCAAGATGTCCATAAGTATCAGAAACAGAGGCAGCCTGATAATGAAAATAAAACATTTGTAGAACCTGGGCTTTCCAAGCCTGATCAAAGTGATTCAGCAAAAAGTAGGCGGAACTTTCCTTCAAGGAGAATCGCTAACACATCAAAATTGCATGCTTCACCTAAATATAGCAGATTGAATTTGCAGTATAGCTCTGCAGAAGATGCTGCTGAACACTCCAGGGAGAATTGGGATGGGAAAATTACAAATGCAAGTGGGATATCAGCTGTGGGAACTAAGATTTCTGATGGCATCCAGAGAAGGGTATGTACCATCTTGATTTTTTTTTTCAGTGTTCAATTATGCCATAAACATTACTCTTATGTAGCCAAGTTATCAAGCTTCAATCATCTCAAGGCACTAAAGATTGGGTTGTATGAAGATTGGGTTACATGAGATGAATTTATCTATGTCCAGTGAAGTTTCTTTATTAGTAGAGTGAACCAAATTGTAATAGATGTAGAATTGCTCTTTTCAACAGTATTTTCACCAAATTTCTGGGGCTCAGAAATCTTACCTTGATAGGAATATTAGTAGAGAATTGTATTATTTACGTAGATGTAGGGTACAGTGGCAGTATAACTCCTGGAAAATAGCTCCCAGGCCAATACAAAATCTGTATTTCCAGAATATGAATGATGATCCCTCCCCTCTCCATCAGATTCCTCTATATCCCTACATTACAATTTCTCTCCATAACTAATTCCTAACATCCTGCCTATGTGGCACCTACCCCCTTCCCCATCTTACCCCTACGGATGTAGGTCTGGATGGGCTTAGTGGGCTGTATACTAACACTAACAGGCTGAGCACTAGGAGGAATGCTAACAATTCCCTCCTCTTCAAGAGGCACCTTGTCCTTAAGGTGAAGGGAAGGGAATTGTCCTTTGATGAAGTCTGCCTCTTCCCAAGTTTCTCTACTTTCAATTCCCGATGCTTCAGAATCTACTGTAGTGCGTGGGAAGAAGGAGTATGCATGTTGATTACCTGTAATGTAACCTCTAATCCCTTTCGATAGACTGACTTGTACATTTTCTTCCGATCTACCTTCACTACCCCTAGTGTCTCTAGCCATACAACCCCTAAGATTAGATCAGGTCCTCCCATGTCAAACACATATGCATTCACCCTAAACTCTTCTCCATTCAACTCCAGCTTAATCTCCTTGCAAACTCCTTGTGAGAAGGATCGATGTCCATCTTCTAACCTAACACCAAAAGTTCTGGTTGAAGTGACAGTGATACCCATAGCCTTAACCAATCTTTGGGACACAAAGTTGTGGCTAGCTCCACTATCAACCATTATGACAATAGGCATTTCATTTAACTTACCTATTAAAACTATTGACTTCGGGGGTGAGGATTGATTACTTCCTAATTCCATGAACTCCACAGAATTGCACACTAATGCCCAATCTTCCTGCTGATCCTCTACCACTGGTGCTTCTTGGTGAATTTCTCCCACGTCTGCTTCATCGCCTTCCCATATAATTAACCTATATGCTTTGTCTAGACATCGGTGGAGTGGGCCGAAGGTCTGCCCACACTTAAAACACAATCCCTTAGCCCTTCTCTCCATCAGTTGTTCGTAGGTCAAGTTCCTCATTCCCCTCCATTTCAAGTTCCATGGTCAATGGTCTTCAGTAGCGGTGTGTCAGTTTTCGTTGGGTAATTCTTTTGCTTCATTATTGGTATTACTAGCTGCATGAGTTGGCGGGACTGGACGGTTAGTGCTGGAATTATTTAATCGGTACCCAAAACTTGAGTGGGAACTTCCGTATTTAACTTTTCCTTCTCCTGGCCGTGTCACTCCTTCACCGACTAGCTCTCTCTCCACTTTCCTTGCTATAGAAATTAATCGAGTTCGGGTTGGGGGATCGTGAGTGCAAACTCTGTTTTTCACTTCTTCACGCAAGCCTCCCAAAAAACAACTCATATACCACTCCTCTAGAAAATGACCAATATGCGACGCAACTTTCTCAAATTCATCAAGATACTCATCCACCGAACCACGTTAAGAGACCGACTTCAATTGTTCTATTGGGTCACCCTCGTCCTTCCCCCCATAACGGTCAAACAACAATCATTTGAATCTTTCCCAAGTCATACGTGGGTCCAACTCATGTAAAGTCATGAACCAATATAACGTCGAACCCTCCATACAAATCTGAACCATGGGTAGACGAAGCTCAGATGGGATTTCATGAATCATAAAGTAGGATTCAGCTCTTGTGACCTATGTGAATGGGTCATCCCTGTGGAAAGCAGGGTGGTCGACCCTACATGCGACATTCCTATATTCCTCCCATGCACGTTCTGTAGCAATCGAAGAAGCGTGTTCACCCTGTCGGCGATGCCCAGCTCCTTGCGATCCACGTGTGGGTCTGTCGTTGCTAGCGGTAACCGAAGACAAGTGCGCAGAAGCGTGGTCACCCTGTCGACGATGCCCAACTCCTTGCGGTCCACCAGTGGGTCTGTCGTTGCCAGTGGTAACCGAATAGAGATGCGCGGCTCTGTCACCACCAATTGAAGAGGACGTATGATGGGTAAACGCCGATGGTTCTTCTTCTTCGGCCATCTTTTGTTTCTGCGAGTTTCTGGCCAGCAAGGATTGAAACCCATCCCTCATCTCCGACTGTAGCAGATTTTGCGATTTGGCCAACGTCTCTACGCTGGCCATCAAAGAGCTCAACTGCAATTGAAGATCCTTCAAAGTAGTGTCATGCGATTTAACCATGTCCTCTTGCGTTGAAAGGGACGATTCTTGCCTCCGAAGAGACGCTTGTACTGCTGAAACTCTAGCTTACATTCTAGTTTGCATGCAATCTCTACCCCTTGGTCTCTCAATGAAAGCATCAATTGATAGGAATATCAGTAGAGATTTGTATTATTTACGTAGGAGTAGGGTACAGTAGCCCAAATACAATATCTGTATTTCCAGAATATGATTGATAATCCCCTCCCCTCTCTATCAGATTCCTCTATATCCCTACATTACCTTCACAATCTCTCTCTCCATAACTAACTCCTAGCATCCTGCCTATTTGGCATTTACCCCCTTCCCCAACTTACCCCTACAGATGTAGGTTTGGATGGGCTTAGTGGGCTGTATACTAACACTAACAGGCTGAGCACTAAGAGGAATGCTAACAAAGCTCATGTTAAATGATCAATTCAATGAACATAAGATGCCTCATTTTATATTTAGATATCATGCACTTCTTTGAAAGCAACCTTTCTATCAATTGGGGATAAAACTGTATATTGTTGAACCTTCTCAGATCTCGCGTATTACTAAGACTTTTATTGAATTGTTGTTGTTGCATATCAAGCACTCCTTTATATAGAATATGTCATGGATAACAAGGAAACGACTTCTCTATTAATTAGAGATAAAGTTGTTTACTATTGGATCTCTCTGAATTTCGCGATTCAAGAGGATTTCATCTAGGTGACGATGATAATGATGTCATGGCTAACAAACATCTATACAAATCATACAAGGAAACAGACACGTTCACTTGTCATGGCTCATCTGAAGAGCCTCAGCTTGCAAAGCAGGATTTCATATTTGCAAGACAATGTTCTCGCCATTTTACACCTAAGTACATATTTATAGACATCTACATCAGTAAGCGTGAAACCTGCCCTAGTCAAAAGATTGCCCGCATCACAAATTTTGAACCGAATTACCTGAAGTTAAGTGAAAACATACCCCAGGTGATCAACATAAAAGACGACTAATTCCCCTTTCACGCTCTAGTTGAGCCAAAGTGCTTGCCATTATCAGCTCCCTAATTACAAGAAAGAAGCAGCAAAATAAATTAATGTGCTTATACCTTTGTACTACAGAACTTGAAATAAGGAAGAAAAGAAGAAAAAAAAGGGAAAACTGTAGAAAAAAAAGCAACAAAATTAAACAACTTCAAGGTTTCTCCCTCAAGAATGGCTGCTAGAAATAGCCCGTCTGGCTTCAATGCTAGTTTAGACTACCATTAATTCAGGAAAGAATGTCATTTAAATAATAGCCTTAGAATGAGACAGAAAGTAAGAAGTTTAAAATTGGTAGTTTGATTCCCTTCACTAAATTTTGTCATACTATCATATTTGACTCGGATGCTCAAAGAAGTGGATCCCTGTACCATGGCTCCTGGTAAATCATTTGTCTAATGGAGTCCCAGGCAACTAATTGCTAGATCTAGAGAACTTCAAATACATATATACAATCTCAGCAACTTAGATTAAAAATTAACAGTAACTAAACCTCACAAGAATTAAATGAAGTAATAGGCAAACCTTTCTTTTACGGGGCAGAAACTCTTCGTCTCCAACCACAAAGGATGTCTCCATACTGTTGTTCATATTTTGATGAGCATGCCTACATTTGTCAATCATGTCCATCATCATGAGCTTTTCAATGGATCCTGAGCATGATGTTATATAGCATGTGCTCCAGAAAATGCACAGCAGAAACAAAAAAAACTCTGTGGAATGGTTATTGACTAACAAATGTCATTCAAACATTTGAGAGAGTGAGCATAAGTAACAGAAATGTTGTAAAGAAAGAAATCGATAATTGAAAGTTGCAGACATTATGGATATTTAGCACTTGGGACTAGTGGCTGAAGGAAGAAGATCTACTTCTAACAAAAAATCCACGTAATCTTCAAAAGAATATGATTTTTTTTCTTTTTATTAAAAAATATAGCTTTCCATGTTTAATTTGCATTGAGTTGCCTTTGAATTGAAAAAAAACAAAACATTGATTTGGGCACTCCCCTCTAGCACCTTGAATCTCACACTAGGCAATATCCCAAACACCTTAATCACACAGAATCACTTACAGTTGCTCAATATCTTCATATTTCAACAATCTTTATTCCTTTATAGGAATGCAATTTTGACATAATTCAAAATTTAAAAGGTTGGTTAGAACTCCACAGTTTTCAATTAAACCTCAATGTAATGCAGAATCCTCAATGTCAAATCAGATTCTCACAAAAGGAAAAGAAAAAAAGATCTCAGGTCCCTATTTTTAGCAGTTTCCACCATCTCTCTTTACAGTCATAATAGATGAATCATAAGCTCTATAAATAGGAAACTCGTTCAACTCTCCACGAACCTAGAAGCCTCCACATCAAAGGACAAAATGAAAACTTTAAATAAGTTCAAAACGAAAGAGAAGCTAACTACCTCCAAGCGGTCCATCAAGTTCTCAACAACAGCATCCATCAATGGATCCTTGGGAATTCATCAACCACTTTGCTCTATCAGGCTGCGCCCAAAAGCTTAGGGCAGACACGCCAAAACTCACAATGCCAAGTGCCAAATATCCGAGTACATACACTACAAATAAATTCTCTTGATTCATTTATATTGAGTTATGCAACTTGCCATTTGTAAGACATTTTGTCTGTATCTCTTAAAGTTGGACTAACATTAATTGCAATGTTGGTTTTTTAAATAAATTACCGGTTAAGTTGTATCATTTGATCCTGATAAAGATAATAAAGTGGCCCAATAAATGATCTAGATTAATGGGTCGAAGTCCAGGTGGAAAATGGGTCCCGATCAGTGTGGACCAGGTCCATATCGATTTTGTGATGGGGAAGGCCGATATGGAAGCTATATAAAGGTAAGGTCTCCTGCAG
>JAOSBK010000009.1:26419846-26435577 GCA_027568895.1 Erythroxylum shatona | reverse complement strand
AAAAATAAATTTAATATTATATTCAATATTAGTCTCGTTTTAAATGTCTCAATGAGATCTTTGTAATGATATATTTTGTGTAAAGTAATAAATATGTTAAATTTAATTACTTAGTCAATTATGTAAATAAATCAATTTGTGAAAATGACATAAAAAGAAAATGTTAGAAAGTAAATGGATAAAGTTGTCTTTTTGTACTTTTGGTGTAATGAATAGTAACACACCAAATTTAGTGTGTTACTGTTCATTGCACCATTTTAGTGTGTACTTTTGGTGCCTTGGTTGGAGTGAAATTTTTTCACCAAAACACCAAATTGCCTTGGTTGGAGATGGCCTTACATCCATAAGCAATAGTTACAAATTAGTTTTTGTATTTTTATACCATTCTTATGTTGTTTTTCTTTTCCTTTTTACATTTACTTATGTTCTCTTGAGAAAAAAAATTTATTTTTAATTAAAAGATAAATTTTCTTAAATTTTAGTTACAAAATATTGAAAAATTTCAATTACACAACATATAAATATTAATAGACTAATAAAATATAACTAAAATGATAATTTAATTTAATTCTTAAATTTGACTCAATTAATTTAAAGTAAATTAAATAATAATTTAAAATAATTGTTATAAATTTTTAATTTGTATCAAATTTAATTAGTCCGATATAAATTTAAAAATTGAATTAGATTATCATATAAATAACACCTGATTAGTTTATATATAATATTTATGTCACATATATTTTAACACTATATTTTTAAGTGAAATCTGAAAAAGGGATTGTTCTAAAAATAAAATTATTTGAGTGTAGTAGAAAAAGTTAATGTAAATACTTTAAATGAAATCGTAATTTACAAGTCTTTAAATATAATTGGAGAATTTGAAACTTTGGGAATAATGCGACATAACCTCCTCTATAAATATTATTTTATTTTTAAGTTTTATATTATACTCAATTTTAGTTTGAATTATTAAATTTGATTTATTATGAGTACATATATAATAATAGACATTGACCTACTGTTTATAGCGATTTAAAATCAGTTAAACTTTTAAATCTTAAACCTTTCCTTTAACAGATTTTATGTCCGGTCTTATTTTTAAAGCATTGATTGTAACTTTGTGAGGTTTTGCTCTAAAATTTTATTCATGTTTTACTTCACATATTTCTTGTTTTGAGTTCTTATATTTGATGAATAATTAATATTAATTGATCTAACAAATTAATTTGATGTCATTTATTCTATAGTTATCCATGAATTCAATGATTCGTAATTATCATGAAGGATTGGTAACATATATGTTTTTTTTATGAATTTGCATATTTAACTTATGATAACCAAAAAACTAATTTGAATAATTGTATCTATCTCAATTATTTAATTTAGGGTTTAGTCTTTCTTACTAAGGTGATTGTTATTATTTAATTGATATGAAATGCTATCATATCCAGTCAATTGATAGTAAGTTTTTCTTTGGATGTTGGATTTAAACCATTTAATTTAGGAAAATTTAGACTTACTATAACTATGCTAATATGTTTTAGACTAAATGCTTGAATAGTGACAATTATTTTGCTTAGACCAATGATCAATGTTATATTTAAATGAGATCTTTCTTTTGAATCGAATGTAAGTACTCTTGAATTTCTCACTTTTATATTTAGTTGATTTATTTTGAATTCTTGTTAATTTTAGTTAGCTAGTTATTATCATTATCACACCTAGTCCGAATCCCGCACCACTGCAGGGTCTGGGTAGATATGATAGTATGCAACCTTACCCCTACAGAGTAGAGAAGGCCGTTTCCAATAGACCCATATGTAAATTTGAGATGAGATGAAAAAAAAGGTGATGTAAGTTAAAAAGAGTAAAGAAATAAAACTAAAAATAAATAAATAAAATAAAACACTTGAATTGGTGCTAAGATCTGCTAATACTTGATAAGCTGCAAAGTACGACTCTTCATGTCTCGACTTGTATTAGGGATCCTTGCTCAGTAACTATGTGAGTATAAACAATCCAAAGGTATCAGATGACCTCGAAGGACCTTTCCCCATACATCAAAGCTGAGAAGCCAAGTTAGAGGACAGAAAGACTTGCTCACGACTTGCAACTAGAAAAGACAGATTGGACACTAGGGTTAAACTTCCTAAGTGGTAGATATTTCGTCAGAGCTTTATAGTAAACAGCTCCCAATAACTACCACGACTGTTTTTTATTTTTGGCCAATTCCTCGGTAAGGGTCAATTCTATCATATCCTTCTTGATCACTTCCCTCCAGTTCTTGTTTGGCCTTTCTTTTATCCTTTTGTAGTCACGAATTCTTGATCACTTCCCTCCAGTTCTTGTTTGGCCTTTTTTTTATCCTCTTGCAGTCACGAAGGGTTATTTTATTATAGTGTTGTACAGGAGCATCAGGGTGCCTCCTGCTCACATGTCCAAACCACCTAAGCCTAGTTTCTCGCAATTTATCAGCAATATAGCCACCTGTAGTTTATCTCTCACCACACAATTCCGGAACTTACCTCTTCTAATAATGTCACACATCCACCGGAGCATTCGTATCTTAGCTACCAATAACTTAATTCTATGTCCACGTTTGGTGGACCAACACTCCGCCTTATATAACATGGTTGACTGAATCACCATTGTATAAATTTTCTCTTTAAACTTTAATGAAATCTTCTTATCACATAAGACCTCTGATGCGCTTTGCCATTTGACCCACCCATATTTAATACGATGGACTATATCATCATCGATATTACCATCACTCTAAATGATAGACTCGAGGTATTTAAAACTCGATTTTTGTGATATGACATCCGTACCAATTGCTATGACAACCTCATAGACCATATAGCTTCCTGAAAAGTTGCATTCTAAGTAATCTATTTTAGTCCTACTCATTTTAAAAGCTTTCGACTCTAACACTTCTCTATAACATTCTAACTTGAAGTTGACCCCCTCCCTGGTCTCATCCATGAGGTCAATATCGTAAGCAAATAACATACACTAAGGTATCTCTCCTTGAATATGTTTGGTAAGCTCATCTATCACAAATGCAAACAGAAAAGGGCTTAAGGTGGAGCTTTGATGTAGCCCAATACTAATAGAAAAAGTTTTTGTGTAGCCTCCTGTCGTCTGTACGCTCATCATTACTTCTTCATACATATCAATAATTATGCGTATATAGGTTATAGGAATTCCCTTTGCTTCTAAACACCTCCACAAGATTTCCCTAGGAACTCTGTTATATGCCTTTTCTAAATCAATAAAAACCATATGCAAATTCCGTTTTCATTCCCTGTAGCATTTCATTAGCCTATGGAGGAGATTTATCGCTTCCACTATAGACCTACCAGGTATAAGGCCAAATTTTTGACCGATATAGAAGCTGCTTTGTAACACCCTACTCTCGCAGGACACATACCCGACATCCTGAGTGATATCCGAATACGTACATCACAAGGTGACATGCTAGAGCACTCACATCACTAACTTAATCATGGCATCATCATTAATACATAAATGTCACGATATTTTAAAAAACGAATTCCTCATATCATTTCATAAAAACCTAATATGTATATTGTAGCATTTCATATTTCATCCCTATATGTACATTATCAAAACTAAATACAAAACACATTACACATATAAGGAATTAGACAAAAATTCTACCTAATCCTTCAATCTTAACTGACCGACCTTTAAGCCATTTCTTCTTTCTAAAAGTATAAGAACTATACTTCTTGTAGAGTCTCTTTGTCACTAGTGTCCTCTCTCGGTCCTAAAATGTCAACGTTTCAATTTTGGTGAGTTTTGTGAGCTCAATGAGGTAACCATCCTCGATGGTTTACTCAATTCATACAACAGATCAACACATGTAAATACATAATTCACATCATTTCATTTATTGCGTAACATCACATATGACATTTAGAGCAGTCAAACCGATCATTTCAATCATTTAAAATACACATATCAATTATAAATGCAATGCACATGATACTCAATTTCATTTATTACTTTGTTATGATCGAGTGCCTTTTTACTAGCCCATATCTCTTGTGGATACCGAGCTTATATCAGATAATGACCATATCCCTTAGTGTATACCGGGTACAATAATAACTTAGCCAGAGGCTCTCATCACATTTTAAGCTTTAAATTCTTTTTATTGTGATTTCGGTCACAATTATCTTTATCTTTTATGCATTCATGTAATGAAATGTATCACATTTACATATTTTCAACAGTCATCAGATTTCAGTGTCACATTCAGAACACATTTATCATCGAACCTTGGTCCTATATTCAACAATAAGGTTAAGTAGCACTTATTTTGTCAAATTGATATACAAAGAATACTTCCATTCATGCATCAAACGCCTCAGAGATTCAATGTATTGAATCAACTTAATTAAATTCACAACATAATTCAATATAGAATTTAAAACAATAATTAATTAAGTGAGAGTATCTAGGTTACTCACTGATTGCTCCAGAAAACTATTGCCTCGAATTCCTGGTAATGTCTGAATGTTGTCACTCTATTTGCCCTTATATATCATGCAATACGTATATATTTACACACATTACAACTTTGCACAATTATATAAGTACTCATTTATGCACATATATGGATTATGTACAATGTATGTTTAATGACAATCTCTAGTATATTTCTTTTATTCACATCTTATGAACATCCATACTTCAAAGCTCATATATGTCTAATTTGGACTTATATTTACACCTCAATAATACAAACTTATTCCAAGTTCATCACTCAGTCAAGCATTGAGGTTCATGGCTCAATACATTTGATTATTATAATATCATCAATCAATCATTCACCAATGTTATTCTAACATTATAAGATCATACAATATCCAAACTCTCATTCGTTCTTACTTGATGCACATTACTCATCTCCTTACAATCATGTTAGCATTTCTAAGAACACTTTTATTCTTATAACACTCATAAATTTCCAGATTTTATACACTTGATATCAACAATCCTTTAACCAAGTTATATCCTCAATTACAACCGATACATATCCATCACTTTATCAATATATTCAACCTTAAAATAGGTTCATTTCAAGTAACATTCAAGTCTAAATGCATAATAGGAAAGTACCTTACCATTTGTTGTTTCAAACATCACATAAAAGAAGAATAACTCATATTGATGGCCTTTCCAGTTTTTTCTCAAGACAAACTTTTGGTTCAATTTTGCATGGAAATTTTGATATAGAAAATGAGGTATTTAGGCAATACATTCTTCCAAAAAAATGTTCCCATATGTCTTAAGTTTCGAACGACCCCAATTTCATACAATGTGGTTTAGTATTTTGCAATTTATACATAAAATACTACCTACTATTATCAAACTACAACTGCACCTAATACTCAACTTCAAATCAAAATTTGAAACTCTCAAAGACAGAATTAAAATTCGATTCCTCATGAAATTTGTAGCCATGTATTTCTAGTTTAATTTGAACTTAAAACAATCCCATTTGGATATGTACAGATCAAGTTATGGCTAAAATGGTGATGCATAATCAGTGGAAACACTACAGCTAATATATTCTAGCCATTCTCTTCCAATTTTTAGATTTTTTTTAACTTCACACATTTTACATCTAACACATCTTATATCTAGACCATCTTTTCTACTTCACTTCCTTTTCATTTTCACCTCAATTTGCAATTCAAAACATTCACAAAACAAGTCATACAAGACTATTAATCATAACCATAAAACAGGACATCAAACATGTCCATTCATTCATCAATGCCTCAACACATTCAACTCCATTATCACCTTCACTTTGCCTCTAAACTATCATCCTAGTTCTCCTCATTTCAAGAACATAACTCAATATCTTGGTTAACATAAATTTCACTTTCATTATACCCTTAATTCACAACTCATAGCATCTACATAACAACTCATTACTCATGGTTTTTCATACTCTTAAAATAGAACACAAACACATATTTTCATCCATCAATTTACTGCACTCATCCAAACACCATTATAATGATCATTCTACCTAAAAAATATCTCTATAACAATTTATAAATTATTACTCATCATAAACAAAAAAACAAGCCATGAATTTATTCATTTATTCATCCACGATTTAGCATAAAAATCAACTCCATTTATACTTTTCATCTATCTCCTAATGATCATTATAAATGCCTTCATTTAGCCAACCCAAGAATGTCATTAATACACTAAAAAGAAAGACCAAAAACCTATTTATTTTTACACCCATGTTACAACATATATGTTGATCATTCAATCTCAAATCATTCATCATAAATATTTCATTTACAATTACTCATGAAGATTAACATGCTACTTACTTAATTTACTCAAGGTTTCTTCAAAGTAAAACCCTAGCTTTCCATGCATCTCACAGTCATCAACATAGAGGTGGAGTAGGTTAGGTTTTCTAGTGATAAGATGATGAAGATAACAAAAATGCAAGTAGCAAGTGAAGGATGAGAGCATGGTTCGACGTTGATGAGAATAGAATATCGTAGATGAAGACTAAAAATGATGAAGAAGGGAGCATAAATAACAAAAATAATGGGGTGAAAGACCATGAGATGGTCTTTCAATTTGGTAAAAAAAGTGAAAATCAAGGTAACAAATGCTTGGTGAGTGTCATGACATGTGTCATTACACTTACCACTTAAATAACCAATTTAATAAATCATTTTCTTAAACTAACTAAATTCTCTTAACATCTCCAAACCATTTATAAAATTTTCCGCTATCATTTGACTTTTATTTCTACTACCATTTATCAATTATCTTACCACTTGACATTTTTCTAGTCCAAAAATACCCAAAATTTTACCAAAAATTTCAAATCAATAAATCTTATCAACAAATCAATTTTCAACACATATAAACCATAATTATCTATATAATCACATTTATAAATCAATCATACCCGAAAAATATAAACGAATGCATGTACGATCATTTTAATGTGCAAAAATTAATATTCACGTGTGTGTATGTTATATTATGCATGAGCATGAAATGCACTTTCTAACTTCTCAATAAACTCTCATGAACTCTATTATAAGGTTCTAGCCCCTAACATGGGATTATGGGATATAACATGCTCTTCGAACTCTCTTCTCAATCACCTTCTCCCACAGCTTCATGGTGTGACTTAGTAGTTTAATCCTCTATATTTATGACAATGTTAGATGTTCCCTTTGGCCTTGTATAATGGAATCAACCTACTCAATCTTCATTCATCCAATATTTTGGTTGACTCGAGGATCACATTAAAAAGCTGAACTAGCCACTCAATATCGACAACGCTTATTCTCTTCCATAACCCTATAGGGATCTCATTCAACCCTACTACCCTTCCACTCTCCATCTCCCTCAAAGCTTCTGTAATTTCTTCCTTTGTGACCTTTTCACATCGAGATCAGTTATGAAAATGCTTCGACACAGAGAGGTCACCTAATTCTATGTTGTCTAAGATGCCTTTATTATACAGGCCAAAAAAGTATCTCTGCCATCTAATCTTGATGACATGGGCTTCCATGACTACCTGCCCTGCTTCATCTTCGATACAACATACTTGGTTGAAATCCCTCATCTTACGTGTCCTATCTCGTGCCAACTTGAACATTTTTTGTGCTCTCCTGTTAGTATCCAAACTCCTGTACAAAATCTTGTAAGCTTCACCTTTAGCCCCTAAAATTGTCTTCTTTTCCTTCTTCTTTGCTAGTTTGTACCTTTATTAGTTTCCCATGCCGCCTTTGTTGTACTAGCTAATAGAGCTTTGTATGCTCACTTTTTTGCCTTCCCGTTCCCTGAACCTCTTCCAACCACTACCAAGATTCCATCTGCCTACCCCACGACCCTTTGCAAACTCCCAAGAGTTTTGTGGTGGTTGTTCTTACCAACTGAGCTACTCCCTCCCACATCCGAATAACATTTCCTCTCACGGACCATTTAGCTCCATACTACATTCGAGTCATAAATTGTTCACCATGTCCCCTTTTAGATTCCACATCTAATTTTATGACAACACTTAGTAAATTGTTGTGTCCACTATCCCTTCACTTCTAGATCCAAAACCAACAATTTATGCTTGGTTGCTAAGCATGCGGTCGAAAGCACTCTGCAATCCTTGCACCATGCTCTGGCTTTCCTCCTGACAAGGAAATAATCAATTTGTGTCTTAGTCGTGCTACTCTTAAATGTCACTAGATGCGCCTTGTTTTTCTTAAATAAGAAATTTGCTATCACTGACTCAAATGCAAAAACCATGTCTAATAAAGCATTTCCACTTTCATTTCTAATGTAGCACCCAAAGCTCCCTTGAGTCCCTGTATATCCGTTTGAGATAGTCCCTATTTGCCTATTAAAATCACCTCCTAAGATAATATGCTCAGTATTAGGGATTTGTTGGATCACTCCATCTAGTGCAGCCCAGAATAGACGCTTTTGTTGTTCGTCTAAACCAGCTTGAGGTGCATACGCACACACTAAATTGAGATCACCATTGCTAATAATAATCTTAGCCACTATAATCTTATCATTTATGCTTGTGATCTCCACCACTTGATTTATAAGTTCCTTGATCACTAAGATACCTACCACATTATGCCTCCGCAGACCCCCTGAATATCATAGTTTGAATCCCCCTATCTTCTTTGCTTTAGCTCCTGACCACATAATCTTCTAAATGCAGGCTATTTGTATCTTACACTTGTCTAAAACCTCTACTAATTCTAAAGACTTCCCCGTAAGGGTCCCAATGTTCCAGGAGCTTATTCTTAGTCTGTCATCACATTTTTTATTCTTACACGCGGAACACACTAAAAAGCTTGCTCATGTCCCATTTACGAGATTCAAAGCCATCACTCCTAACTCACAACCCCACACTTAGCCACAGGTTCTTCCCAAAAAGCCCTTGGGATTCCCAAAGTACACATAGTCTTGAGAACAAAAAAGGAGAAGAGTCAATTGGCTCGAAAAGAGACCACGAAAGAGAGAAAGTAGCACAACTATAAACCTATAAGAGGTTAACACTAAAAGCAAAGGCACTATAATTATTTCAATGGAATGGAAAAAAGTCCAGAATCTCAAAATGGTATAATTTCAAAAAAGGAAATAAAATAAAAATAATTGTTGATTATTTTTTGATTTAAAAAATCATCCGATCTTAATTGAAAAACTAAATGCTTTTTTAGGACCCTATTTTCGCGATAGTGGCTTATTTCACAGCAGGATTAACGACATTTTATATGATAATCATCATCATCATCATATAAATAACAACAACAACAACAACAACAACAATAATAATACTAATACTAATACTAATACTAATACTAATACTAATACTACAAAAAGTGATTAAAAAAAGACCAGACTAGTTTATTTGTAGAAGTCTAATATCTTAAATGCTAGAATCAAACAAGCACAAGAACCAACCATGAGAAATTAAATTTCCAGACAAAGAAGGAAGCCAAAGTGAAAAAATAATGCCAAGTATGAAAACGTAGCATAAGGGTGACAGAGTCGCGATTTAAAAGGAGCAAACAATAATAATAATTGGGAAGCATGCAAAGAAAGAACCATAGTTCAAAAGAGGGCAGTATTGTAGTTTTACCACGCTTGATAGAGTCTAAGCATCCAAAGAGATTTTTACTTTGGAGGCATGCAAATGGCAGAGAACGATGAGCCTAGATAAGAGTGCGTCTAAAGAAAAAGGCTTTAGAGAAAAGCTATATATACTAAATTTGGTTAGGAATGAACCTAAAGGGAATGTCATGTACTGGAAAAAGTTGTAAGTTGAAAAGTGGACTACCAACGGCTCCTACAAGGAAAAGAAAGATGTCTTGTAACTTACGTGTTAGTAGTATCAACACAGTTGTAACAACAGACTTGTCAGGAGTCTCGAGCGAGCTAACAGAAAAAACATGTGATGTGCCAAAACTCTGCAAAAGTTGACGTACATTCCTCAAATGCAACGCAAGTACCCAAGCTTCACCATCCCTTACCGACAGGCCTGGTTGATCGAAATAAGAGTTGCATACAAAGTAAAGACAAAGCTCCCAGGCTAGCGTCCACAACAACCATGTCAACCGCTAGCTCTCTCAGTGAATGCATCATGGAAAAGCGTAAGTCAATCTACTAGAGGCAAAACTAGGAAACCCGAACAAAACAACGGGAGCCCCTTAAGGGCAGTGGACTCATAACAATAGATAAAAGCTAGAGAAGAACATAAATGATTATGAGAGCTTCAACAATCTGATCACCTGTTCATGCTTAAACCAAATAACTTAATCTTGAGTTCAATGAACAATTGCAAAATAATTTGTTTTCTTTATTAAATATTTTTGTAATAATTGGTTTTTTACCTTGTTCTATATTTATTTTATTATATATAGATTTATTTATATTTCATGTGGGTTTGTTAGAGAAAATCTCTCTATCAGTTAGGAACAAAGTTGCGTACTAATGGACCTCTCTAAAACTCTATGTACTTTTGCTAAATTATTGTTGTATTTATGAAATAAATGAATATCGTTTTAATAAATTAAATTAGATTATTTTTAATCAAACTTATTATTGGTATTTTACTCATTAAATAAAACAATATTGTTTAATTTAATTTAATAAATAACATTATTTTGATTAATTAAATTGTATTGCTTCTAATATTCAAAATTTTAACAAATACTTTTTAAATCTTAATTCATACAATTTTGGGTTAAATAAATTTTAGCCCTTCATTTCGATTTAGATTCGACCAAACTGTTTGATTTCCCTAAATGAGAGTGCCCTTGGTAAGTAGATAGCATGACGGGTGTCATTGCAAATTACAAAATCCAGAAAAGATATTGCAGAGAGCTTCATTTTCTTAAAGCGTTGAAAAGTCACCCCAAACTGGTGTCTCTCGTCTCACTTGACTCCCAATAATTGGAAAAGCAGAAGCTGAATATGCAACAAATTCTATGAATTCTTTGTAATTTCTGCAAGAACTGGACTATACATTGTTTTAAACACTGGAACTGATTCCTGGAAAAGAAATACGGCTTTGGCTCTAGCTTACTACATCACATCGAATCACCTAAGCTTTATACCAGCGAGAAGCAAGTTGTGATTATGTGATGTCATCGGTAGATGATGATGGAGCAGTAGTAGGAAATGGGTCATCTCCACCGCCCCACCTCTTCATTCTTTCTGATGCTTCTTCCACCTGAAACATTTCCATGTTTAATCATCCAAACCTGGACCCTTAAACCTGAATCATAACACCATGAAAGTTCACTTACCTCCTTGTTCCAATTGGTTTTGTAAATGATATAAACCAGTATTAGCGTTTGCAGGAATGTCCCAAAGATCATTCCCAACCAAATTCCCTGTAACACCAACAAGGTTTAGTAAGAAAGAACTTGATCAACTGGGTCTATTCATCTCAGAAAGGTGGGTTTTGTTACCTGTACATGCAATCTAGTTTTGTAACCAAGCACGAACCCAAGTGGGAGTCCAACGATGTAATAACAAAACAGGTTTATGTATGCTACCAAACCTTGCCAACCTCCTCCTACAGCAACTCCTGCAAGAGGGACAATAAAATTCCATGAACATCTTGTGGTGTTTTGAACTTTCTGGTATAGATTTGTGGTGTTGCATTGTGTTTGTACCTGATATTACTGGTTGAATGCTGTTTAGTATCATGGTTAAACAAAGAAGGTATGCTAATTTTGAAACTGCTCTCCTCATCTCCTCACTATCAGTGAAGATTATAGCAAAATGGTCCTTGGTCACCAGGATAATGATGGCAGAGATTACCCCAATTATGAGAGACTCAATACAAGTGACAATTACTGAGTATTTGGTAGCTCTGGGATGGCCTGATCCAAGCTCGTTAGAAACTCGAACGCTGCAAGGAAGAGAGCAAGACATGATTCCAAGGTTTGAGGAGATGGAGGATTGATGATTGAAACAAGAAAGGGAAAAGATTGGTCACCTTATAGCTGCATTGATTCCAATGAACAGCATGCCTTCCCAGCCATTGATGTTCATGCTGAAACAGAAGAAGTAAATGAAAAAATTGAATCTGCAGAATTCAATTTCTCTATGTAGGTACGATTTAAGCAATTTTCTCACCAAATCGAGAGCGACCCAACGGCTATAACAGGATCGTCGAGGTGACCGGTGAGGACAATTATGGTCATGAAGTACCAAATCTCTAGACAAAGCATTACAGCTGACGCTATAGAGAGCCTGACAAAGCCCCAAATGTCCTTGAAGGCCAACCAGGACAATCCTCTCCAACCATCTTTGCACCAACCAACAACATAAGCCAACTGGGCTAAAGCAATACCCCAAGCAGAAAGATCATAAGCAACTGCAGCTCCTGCCACACCCCACTTGAACACCCTAATGAATACAAAAAGCTCAAGTATATGCACAATCAAAGCAGCGAATCCGATCCATGCCAAAACCCCGACCTTGCTTTGAGCTTGCAGGAACTTTTGGGTGGGGAAGTTGATGGCTAGTGAAAACATCTGAGGAACAACTTGAAGTGTAAATTTCCCAGCAAGTTCTGCAATATCAGATTCTAGCCCAAGAAGCTTTAGGATTCGGGTGGCATATACGTAAAGAGGCAATAAACAGAAGCAAGCACCCAATAGGATGATCCATGAACGTTGCATGTACACTCCAAGTAAATGTATTTGCCCAGCTCCATACGCTTGTCCGCACAACGTCTCAAGTGCACTTCCCATACCAAGCTGCAAGAACTTTTTATGTTATATACCATTGCATGAAACAATGAATCTGCAAGTTCAAAGAGAAAGGGGAGGAATGGGAAAGGAAGGAATCAAACCAAGAAACCGAAAGAAAAGTTGGCGACAACAGATAGAGCAATAGCAACAGCAGATAGCTCAACATCTCCAATGTGGCCAACGAAGATATTGGTAAACGAATTGATCGCATAATTGCAGAGGATGTTGAATGCTATAGGACCAGCAATGGACCATAACTTTGAGGTCTCCAAGAGGCAAACGTACTTTGCATCCTCAAAGCTTTGTACGAGAGGGTAGTCACCTCCCTCATGGGTTATTAGTCTGGACGGAGCAGGGTGGAGGTCGGTTGTTTCAAAACCGGAGACACCCTGAGTTTCCCGGTATTCATCACTACGTTCGACGCCATTAATCAACGGCAACTCGGCAGTTATTGTTTTAGGGGATGGAGCAGCAGAGGATGGTGACCTGAAGCTCCCATCCTCCGCTTGTAAAGGATGAGTTTCTGTATTATTCGCAATTTTTGATTCCTTTGATTTGACCCTTTTCCTTGTTTTCAACGTTTACTCTCTCAGAAAAATTTTCTCTCTGAATTTTGTTTTCTCGAAAACTTCCTCGCCAACGAGTGATGTTACAATTACAACGCTTAGCTACAAAAGCGGCGAGCCATAGAAACAGGAGGGAGCCCTCCCATGTGATAAGCTGAGGTGTTGAAACGGTTAAAACAGCGCACACAGTTACGTGGGTTTCAAGGGTCGCTAGTATTTGGGATGGCTTGTTGGTATTTATGGTATTGGCGGAATAAAACTATCTTCGACTCCTAATTCTCCCAGCCTATAACCCCACAGAAGATTGTGTTTGAATATGCTCAATCAATAGCACATGCCAACGAAATTGTCAATAGAGCAATACCGCATCCACGATTGAGGGTAGAAACCCTTGTGGGCCTGGAGCAATCCTCTACCTAACTGGGTACGGGTCAATACAGATGGTGCTTATAAAGTGGTATCTTCATGGGCCTCGGCTGGAGTTATCGTTAGAGACAGTATGAACTCTTGGATAGGTGGATTTGCACATAACATTAGTTACTGTACTGTTATTTCTGCCGAATTATGGGAAGTTTTCACAGGTCTACAACTTGCATGGGACCTCGGCTGCAGACAAGTGGAATTAGAAGTGAACTCCTTGATAATTATTCACATTTTATCGTCATCTACTACTCACACCACTAGGGTAACTTCACTGGTACGGGGGATCTAGAACATATTAGCCAGAGACTGGGTGATGAAGATCAGACATGTTTATCGACAAGCTAATCGGGTTGCAGATTGGTTAGCCAATTATGCCCTTTCTTTAGACCTTGGCTTACATATCTTACAGAATCCGCCTGTGGGTTGCCTGACTGTTATACTAGAGGATATTTCGGGGGTTTCTTTTCCTTGTCAAGTTATTTCCGACTAATGTAACTCCTTTTCGAACCCAAAAAAAAAAAGTTTCTAGATATAGAGAGAGGTAATAAGAGAAAGTAAGTCAGAGTCCAAATGCTAGAGAGATAAACATAAACAAAGAGTGGGAAAGAAAAGAATACATTAATAATATGCATTTGTCTCACGTAAAATGTCATTTTTTTGAGATGCATGCCATGCATGTGATATTATTTCAGTTGAAGGTATACAAAGCACGAAGGGCGTGAGGTGGTTTGTGACGGGAGATGATGATACGTTCTTTGTTCCAGGTAATTAACTTGCTCAAGGTTCTCTCCAAGTATGACAATGGTCAGTATTATTATATAGGAAGTGTATCAGAGAGTCACTTGCAGAACATAAGCTTTTCTTATCAAATGGCCTACGGAGGTGCTGGTTTTGCCATTAGTTACCCATTAGCTCAAGCACTTGCCAAGATGCAGGATCGGTGCATCAAGAGATATCCAGCTTTGTACGGTTCTGATGATCGGATTCACGCTTGCATGTCTGAGGTTGGTGTTCCTCTTACCAAAGAGCCTGGATTTCAACAGATTCGCTGTTTCGTCCCTCATCTTGTACTTCACACGATACTCTTCTGTTTCCTGTTAACTATGATCCTGACGAGATATTATCGAACCCTTTTTATATTCTCATCAGTTTGACGTGTACGGAAAAGTGTTCGGGCTTCTCACAGCACATCCTGTGGCATCTTTGGTCTCAATGCATCATTTGGATATCATTGATCCTATATTTCCTGAACTGAAGCAGAATCACTGCTCTTCAGAAGCTATCAGACTCGACCCCCCCGCGCTTATCCAACAATCCATTTCGTACGACAGAAGCAACAAATGGACAGTATCTGTATCATGGGGCTATGCAGTTCAAATATTTCAGGAAATCCTGAAGCCTCGAGACATTGAAATACCAACGACGACATTCTTCCATTAATTGGTACAAAGCTTCTGATCCCAGAGGCTATGTCTTCAACACTCGAGCAGCTTCAAGTCGCAACCCTTGCCAACTATTACCTGTCTTCGGTCGCTTTTTACGACAACGTTAGGAACAGAACAGCTAGTGAGTAGTAACTCATCAGGGTCCAAACTCGGATTGCAACTAGGATATGCCAAATAGTGCGCTGATTTACAGAATCAAGGTTTATAAGAAACCTGACGAGGACTTATGGGACAAAGGTAACAACGCTTGTGTAATTTTTGTGAAAAGTCTTGCGTATGTCTCCTTCTGGTGACTGATAAATAGTTTTGGTTGCTGAGTGCATAACAGGCTCCGAGAAGAAACTGTTGTAAGGTCTTACCGGCAAATGATAACTTCATCTTGTCAGTTGAAGTTGGGGTATGTAGAGAAGGTGAAGGTACCGAATTCAGGTGACACAATACTGTGAAATAGATTATGATTTTTTTTTTTCTCGCGAGGTGTCCTA
>JAOSBK010000009.1:26374565-26386138 GCA_027568895.1 Erythroxylum shatona | reverse complement strand
TAGACTATAATAGGATAGTTGAACAACGAAATTTGTTGATGACTTTAAAATCGAAAAATAATAATTACATGCCTTTCATAGCTTCCTTAACAAACTTAACCGATTTAGTCGGTTCAATCGTAATTTTGAGTCCGGTTTTTAACTTTCCAATCCGATTTAGTTTAACTACTAACAACTCTCGCTTGCCTGGCGATTGAGCTTCCGTCGACTAGAACTAGAAGTGGACTCTCTCGCGATTCACAAGATCCTCTCTTTCTCGGACAGCCGCTCCATAATGCTCAACCCCACCGTCCAGGGCATCCACGAACTATTCACACGGAATTGGACTGTTACTTATCATCATGTCTACCGAGAGAGCAACAGATGCGCTGACTGGCTCGTCACTCAGGCTGATCATTTCGACGTTGGTGTTACCTTTTTTATTACTGCATCTCTCGGGTGTCAACTCATCCTCTTTGGGAATATGTAGGGGAGCAACGCCCCCAGGCTAGTTTTGTGATCTGTAGTGTATTTTATTTCCTTTTAATCAAAAAAATTAATTAATCAGTTAATTTTTATAAATTGATATGTTTTTATGAACTAAAATAAATAAATAAATTTTATTTAATTTTCAATTTAACTTTAAATTTTTAGATTATTAAGTATAATATTTTTCGATTATATTTCAAATTTTTAATTTTATTTAATCTTTAGTCAGTTTATGACGATCTAATTCTGGTTGAACCTTTTAAACTTTAAACCTCTTATATTATCGGTTTAATTTTCGGTTAGAATTTTAAAACATTGCTTAAGACTAAACAAATTGGATTTTTTGAAATTTTAATAAATAGAATAATACTTGATTTATTGCAAATATATTATTAAACTCTACGTTAAAATAAAATAAATAAATAACTTTTTTACTCTTAATACAATAACACAATTTGTAAAAAAAAAATAATAGGAAAGAATCAAGGGTGGTCTAGATATAGTGTTTTAAGAATTTTAATGCTTTTTAATGCACAAAAATCCATTACTACACAATCATAGGAGGCAATTAAGCACGCGGTTTATGACATATTTCCGTATATAGACGGGCTTTCCTTATTATTTTGCAATGACTTTTACTTTCCTAACTTGGAACGTCAAATGCACCCGTTTTAGGAATAATGTTAAAATTGGGGGGAAAAAAGAAAGAACAAAAAATCGCATTTAAAGTAAAGATGATATTTAGGCTTGAAATTATCGGGAAAGGTTGACCGAGCCTTAGATCTAAATTTTAAAATTAGGGTCTTAAACTTTTGGGTTCAAGCTTAGGCTCAAGCTCAGGCTGTTTAATACTAGCCTAACTTGATATCAACAAGTCAAATTCGAATTGACCAAATCTTAAGTTATGACTTTAGCTTGGTTTTTTTTCAAAAAATTGGATAATTTTATTAATTAATTTCTTGTATAGTTTTCTTTACTCTCGTAAGGTTTTTATTTATGAAACCATTTTACTCGAAGTAATTAAAAACAAATTCCAAATTTACTTTAATTTTAATAAAAAGGATAGAATAATAATTAATATATATAAGTACGATAATATTGAAATTTATGATATTGAGGTGGAAGTGCGAAAAAGGGATAGAGATACATCCGGAGCTTATTTTCACAAATAGAGTATATTGATAAGATCCTTCATCTTATTTTATTTTAATATAGTTAATAAAAATATAGATATATTGTGATTTTATTTTTAATAGAATTACACCTGACTTATTTTTTAATTAATTTAATCTAATTTTATAACCTCATAAAAGATAAATGGACATTAGTAATTAGAAGAATACGGACTTTCACCTTTTATTGTTGATTAGGAGGGTTTATAATTGTTTCCATACTTATAATGCCCCGTTTGAAAGATGGCTTTTTAGCCAAATTTTAGCTTTTTGGAGGGTATTAGTTGTTTAATTATGTTAAACATCTAATATATTTGTTTGGTTATCAATTAATAAGTTGGCTTATTCAACTCAACTAGTTAGTTTTTTTTTTTTTTTTGCGAAGGAAGCAAAACACACTAGCTAATACAAGGTTCTAGAATACAGCGCCCCGTGAACATCTCATTGTAGCAACTCCAGGACGCCCAGTGGCAATTCCCTGAGGAGATGGAGACCTAGACCCAGAAGGAAAGCTACAGCTGCCAGTCTGTCAGCGCACTAGTTCCCTTCGCGATAGGTGTGTTGAAGGTGGACCTCCCAAAGCTGGTTAAGGAGACGTCTGATACCTGTCACCAAAAAATGATTCTTAGTCAGAACAGTATTGGAAGACGAGAGGATATTAATAATCTCGAGCGAGTCAGTTTCGACAACAATGCGTCAAAAGCCCATGTCCAAGGCCAGTTGAAGTCCGGAGTAGATGCCCCAGAGTTCTACAGTCAGCGGTGAACCCCGACCTAGGTTTTGCTGAAACCCGCCACACCACTTGCCCCGACAATCTCTGATTAAACCCCCAGCAGTGGACAATAAGTCCCCTTGCTGTACGGTGCCATCCGAATTCATTTTCACCCACCCTAGCTCTGGTCTAGCCTAGCCCACTAAACTGCCAACCGGTACCCCCGAATCTGGGAAGATGTAGCCTTCTGTAGCTCGAGCACGTGTAATCCAGTCTACATAAGCCATAATAAACCTCGATCTCTCAGTCGACCAAGTAAAACCAATATCAAAAATACTTCTGTTCCTCCATTTCTAAAGGTACCAGCTTGCAACTCCAAATATTGTGGGCCACGCAACCTGTTGGGTGGCTGTGGGTCTTTAAAGATTAGACAGCAGCCACGTCTCCCCATAAGTCTGAACCTAGGACCTTTGGAGGAAATTGCCTCCACAGAGCGCGCACGTGCACACAGTCCCTGACTGCATGAATCGAAGTCTCAGCTTGGTCGCAGGCTAGACAACCATTTTCCATGGCAATATGACGAGTTACTCTCTGCTAGTTTGTCAACAATTTCCCTTTAGCCAAAAGCCATAGAAACGCCCAGATCCGCTGGGGACCAGCCCACTTCCATATAGTCTCCCAGAGCTTGTGATGGGGGTCTGAGGGTCGGCCTTCAATTAAGTCGTATGCAGATGCCACAGTAAACCGCCCATGTGTAGTCAACCCCTACGTAAGGCTGTCGACCGCTCTGCCTTCAAAAATAGGCCAGATAGCCGCGAGCTCCATACAAACCGAAGAAGGAAGGTAGGCTTGGAACAGATGCCAGAGCCATTGTCCCCCGTCATTGGTAAAATCCACAACTGTAGCTTGAAGAAGCCGGTCGGGAATGGGAGTGGATGCCACTAGGATTAACGGTCCCCAACTTAGAACTCAGTTATCCAGCCAAAAGAGAATACATCGACCATTGCCCAAATTTCATTTACACCCTTGCTTGACGACCTGCTAGGAAGCGATAATCCCCCTCCAAATAGCGGAAGCTCCTGCCCTATCTATCGTGCACCGTATTTGATGAGTGTTAAGGCGATATTTAGCATGAATAATTTGTACCCAAAGGGCAGTGGGCTTAGTAAGCAGTTCCCACCCTAACTTTGCTAGTAAGGCATCATTCATGCAGCGGATGCGTTTTATACCCAGACCCCCGGCACCTTTAGGCTGACAGACAGAGTCCCAATTCACCGAATGCAGTTTCCATGATTCATCCATAGAACCCCAAATAAACTCACGCATGATCTTTTCCAGATTGTCGCACATCTATCGCAGGAGACAAACCGTCTGCATCGTGAAGATAGGAAGTAAGGATATAATCGATTGGGTCAAGGTTACGTGCCCTGCTAGAGACAGCAACCGGGCGAGCCACCCAGCTAGTTTGTGTTGAGCCTTGTCCCGAATGTACTGGTATGCCTGTCTTGTCGTGCGCTCATGAAGCAAAGGAACACCTAAATATCGTCCAAGATTAGTCGTACAAGTCACCTGGAGGACTTGGCTCAGTCGTCTGGCATTGTCTTGAGGAACATTCTTAGAGAAATAGATAAGAGTTTTGGCCTGACTAATTTGTTGACCAGAGACTGCACAAAAGATATCCAAAATATGGGCCAACACCTGCGTCTGCTCCTCCGTTGCTTCAGCAAAAAGGACGAGATTATCTGCAAAGAAGAGATGGGAGATCGGAGGTCTTGAACGACTCAGTTTGATAGGTTTCCATCTCCCGTCCTCCACCTCCTTCGCGATTAGGCGTCCAAGCAGCTCGATGCATAGCACAAAGAGATACGGAGAGAGTGGATCCCCCTGCCTAATGCCCCTGGATGGACGGAAGGGTTCGAAGACAGTCCCTTATCAGGTGACTCACATAGAAACCGTCGAAATGCACTTCATAACGAGCCTAATTAACCGATCAGGGAACCTAATATCCGTTAAAGTATTTTGAATAAAATCCCAACGGAGACGGTCGTAGGCTTTGTCTAAATCCACGTTAATAGCCATGTAGCCCGTCCTACCAGTCTTTTTCCGCATAGAGTGAATAACCTCTTGGGCGATGATAATATTATTGGTGATCTGTCGGCCCGGTATAAAACTACACTGATTAGACTTCACGAGGTGAGCCATGTGCCCTTCCAGACGGTTAACGATGATTTTAGAGATAGCTTTGTACAAAACCGTACAAAGGATAATAGGACGGAAGTGAGAAAGCTACAATGGGGAAGGGAGTTTGGGAATGAGGACCAGAAGGGTCTGATTCAAGGCCTCCTCCCATCGCTCCAGCCGGAAAACCTGCTGGATAAAATCCACCACAACAGGCCCAACTCTCTCCCACTGATGTTGAAAGAAGAGTGCATTGAACCCATCCACTCCTGGGGCTTTGATGGGGTTCAGAGCAAAAACCGCCTGCTTGATTTCATTCGCCGGGACAGGAAGATCAAGTCCCTGGACCTGAACAGCTGACAGCGTTGGGAAGGCTTCAGAGATAGGATACTGTGAGGGCGGCCCGATGTCATCCGTGTAAAGCTGAACAAAGAAGTCCCTGGTTGATATGCGCATTTCCTCCGGATCTGTAATAATGGTCCCAGTCAAGTCTGTCAGACTGAGAATTCGTAACTTCTTTCGTTTGGAAAGGATGAGATTATGATAGTACTTGGTGTTATGGTCACCCTTCGATATCCAATCACACTAGGCCTTCTAGTGCCAATACATTTCCTCCTCGCATAAGACGTGTAGTAACTCGCCGCTCAGCCGATCCTCAAGCATCGAAAGCGAGTTGAAGGTAGCATCCGTCATATGTTGCTGGATTCCTGCCAACCTGGCTAGAAGCCAATTTTTTCGGAGGAAGATGTTGCCAAAAACACGGGTATTCCAGTTCCGTAATTGGGCAGAGAAAAGAGCCAATGATTGACTCATCGTCTCCCCAGTCGGAAGCTAGTTCTCGGCAACCACCTCATTGAAGCCTAGATGGGTGATCCAAACATTTTGGAAACGAAAGGGCGCTATCCCTGGGCATCGTTGCGTGGCTCGAAAAAATTGAACCAACATAGGCCTATGATTCGAGCCTAGAAATGGAAGATGCTGGTTCTTCGTAGAAGGAAACTCTTGCAGCCAAGCCGACAAGCCAAACACGCAATCCAAACGAGCCTGGATCGTGCCCCGTCGCCAGGTAAATTTAGAGCCCACATATCCCATATCGCGGAGGCCACACCTGTGAACCCAGTCCCGAAACCGAGTATTAACAACTCTATTAGATATAGCTTCCCCCGTTTGTTCGAGGATTCCAGTTTAGCATCAAAGTCCCCACCCACCAGCCAGGGTCTATGAGTAGACCGGCCAATCCAAGTTAGAAGTGGCCACAGCCTTTGCTGCACGAGTACTTGCGGACTAGCATAGACTACAGTAAGGTCAAAAATGTTCAGGCCGGCCTGAACGGTGGTATGAATAAACCGCCGGTGGGCAATGACGATCGAGATATCAAAATATGCCTTCCAAAGGAGCCAAAAACCTCTGGAAAACCCCACAGCTTCGACTCGAAAAGAATAATCAAATCCCAGCAAACGGATAACAGCATTGGCCCGTGGGTCACTAATTCTAGTTTCCATTAAAACCAAAATGCCCAGTTTTTAGGTATTAATATAATTCCTCATAACTGTCCGAAAAGCTGACCCACTCGCTCCTTGGCAATTCCAAAAAAATATCGACATAAAAATAGAACGGAAGAAAGCGATCCTACACCAGATCAGGGATGAAACCGCCATCAGTGCCCGTCCGTTTCTCCTGGGCTGATTCTTGCAAGACCATTTCCGTTTCCGGAATAGGAGTAGGGATCCGTACCTAGCCAACCGATCCTTTCGTTAAATCGGGAGGTTTTGAAGGCGGGAGAAGCTGTACCCTGGCCCCTGGCCGTTCAGTCTCCCGGATTTCCTTAACGCCCTCTATAAGAAGGGGTTGGGCCTCGACAACCGAAACTTGATTCGTAATAAAATGATTATCACATACTAGTTCCATATGCGAGGTTATTTCAATGGCTAAATTCTTCTCTTTAGCCGAGGGTCTCAGGTTAACTAGCTGAATCGTATCTGGTTCACTAACCAGACTGCCACTGTCCGGGTCGGTGGCCTGTCGAGCCTGTTGGGAACTTACAAACTTGTTACCTGTGGAGTTAGGCCTTGATCCCTTGGTTAGCCCACCTGAAGAGGAAGTCTCACCAGTAACTGGAGTCTCCCCTGCATTAACAAGATGGGACGTAACGTGGCACTTTCCTACACTTGCAAAAACAAAAGGACTTGGGAAGACTGAGCTAGGAAGTTCAGACTCATGGCATTGTTCATGTTGTGACAGCGCCTGGAATCTAGAGCCTCTCGTTGTTCCGACGGTCTGCTTGCTGCTGGTCCATGACAAGCCGCTTCACGACGTGGAGTCTGCCGCTGGACACGGGTCCAAGCACCCTGGCCAGTAGGCTTCCCCTCCTTCTTCCGTGCTTCGGTCTCGCCTGGTCCTGCCCGCAGTTGGGCCACGCCGTCCCTACCAGTGGGGCTGCGGTTCAATGGAAGCTTAGAGGTTCTTCGAACAGCAGCTACATTCATGCCCAAGCATCCCACACAAAGGGCAGATGGGGGGGAGCCCCTCATAAGCAATCAGCAAGGTCTCTCCGTCCAGGACGACGCTAGAGGGTAGAGACATACTGAGATCAATCTCCACGGCCAAACGAGCATACTTCCCACGTTGGGCGTGCAAGGTGGCTTCGTCCAGTTTAATCGTGCTACCTACAAGGTTTCCCCTAGCCTTGAGGATGTGAGGATGATACGGAGCTATGGGCATGTCCAATATGAGCAACCAAACCACTGCTCTTGTCAGCTGAGCACTCACTGAACGAAAAGAGGGAAACCACCGCTGGACGACAAGAGCCTGGCCGAAGATCACCCACAACCAATCTGTGAGTACATGCAGAAAGTCTTCTTCCTTGAGGAATTTCACCAGGAATACATCATGATCCATGTCTATGATTTTTAATGGACCTCGTGGCTGCAAAAGACTCCTTAACCTAGTGCTTAGAACTCGGTATCCAACTCGTCACCCGAGCAGCTTCACCACAACCGTATGACTCCATCATTGATCAAGCTTAGTCTTCAGGTTTTGGGATAGCAAGACACCACCGCCTAGCTCACTAGAGATTGGCATGATGTCAACATCTTCAATGGTGATCGGTTCGTCCTCTGGCCACGTGATAGACGCCGCTACTGTTTCCTCGACTGTGGGCGCTAGCACTGTCGCACTATAGGAAAGTTTGGGAGGCTAAGGGTCGTCATCGCATTTGCAGGTGCGACATTTTTTAGCCATTTACCCCTTTGGAGTGGGGGAGGCCATGGATTCGCCACTAGGGCGTGCAGCGAGATGATCGGAAACCACTAGGCACCGCTAGTAGTTCAGTAGCAGAAGATGGAAGTTATCAACTTATCTCTCACTTCACTGTTCTCGCTCTAAAATTATGTTTTCCACTCGTCAATTCATTCTCTGTTGTAACAATATTTTCTTTCTTTATTGTAACAATATTTTCATTCTCTTATAGGTTCTCTCTTTCAAAACACAGATTACCTTCTTTTCTTTTTTAGTGTTTCTTGGGCATTCATTGTTCAATGTCCTCTCTCCATCTTCAACTAGCTGATTTTTAAAAAACTCATAATATCATCATTTTGCCTTTAGCTTTTTGACAATGATGATTGTACCCATTCAGTTCTTCTCCACCTCCAAAGGTTTTTAACTCCGCCGTTGTCATCGAAGTTCCCAAGATTGCCAACAATGCTTTCCTGAGAGGTATTTGGTACAATTGATTGCCCATCAAGATAAGGAATTTGATAGAACTTTATGTAATCTTCATACACCATTAGCTCCTCATATAGCTTTTGCACCTCTTTCTTTGCTATCTCATCTTCCACTTTCTCCACTTCCTGTTTTGCAATCTCTTTATCCACCAAAATTTTGTTATTGATAGAAGATACTTGTTTTGTCTCAAACCCAAAATTTTATATGCCAAAAACATTTGTTTTGTGATTAAAGTCATTCAAAGGGTATGTTTCCACTCGGTTTAGCCCATATCCGAACCCAAAATTGCAGCTTTCATGAATATTATTGCAAAAGTTACAATTTTTTTGTGTGGGATGACAGGAATTTCAAAGAAGACGAGATAGGTCACTAGTGTAGGTGCCATTGTCTCCATTTGGGGTGACTGAAATTTCGAAGAAGACTTTTAGCTTTTTGACAATGACGACCCTCATGGTCAGTTTGGTTGAGTGGAATAGTTATTTTATTACTTATATATTCTTGATGAATAGTTATTCCTTTGTTTGGTTAGAAAATAACGTACAAAATAACTAATCTCATATTTAATTATTCCTGTACTTTGAGGAGTAGCTAAAGATGCCTCCTCCTTGTCATATTTGTTAAACGCAAAATAGGTAAAGACAATCTTTCTCCCTTTTATTATTCTTCTTCTTATTATTATTAAATTAATAATAATAATAATAATAATAATAATAATAATAATAATAATAATAATCATCATCATCATCATCATCATCATCATCATCATCATCATCATCATCATCATCATTAATGATGATGATGATGATGATGTTAGTGGAGACTATAATGGATATTTTGATTTTTTTGTTAGTTATTTCTTTGTTATTTCAATTTTATGCTTTTAAACCAAATATTGACGCACATCATTATTAAAAATTCTTAGAAATAAACCAAACTAAATAATATCAATTTCATTCTATTACTCGTCTATTCTATTCCTAAAAATAAATGTTTTATTCCTTATCTATTATAGGAAGTAAAACAAACACCCTATTAGTTCTTCCACACTACAGTCCAGTCTCTTACTCTTTGTCCCTCTCATTTTTCTATTAGTTTACCAACAAATGTTCATTATTTATAAGAAATATTGGCCTATATTATTTTATATTTTTAAATGTATACAATTATTCATAAAGTATATAATTTAGATTAATTACTCAATAAACGATAATTTTGTGTTAGTATTAGTAAATTAACTTTTTTTTGCTCAATTGCATTACAAAAATATTCAATGAAATACTAAGATATAATACTCATGTCCTTATAAATTTTTAAAGTCATTTTATACATAAACAGCTAATACTAAACAGTTAATTTTACCAAACATCCTTAATAAACAATTGATATTATCTGCTAATCAAATCAACTAATATAATCGGCTATCAGGTAACCGCTGATAAAATCAGCTAACAACTAATGCTATTAGCTGATACAATTTGTTAATTGCCAAACAGGACCGATATTTAAATATATAACAACATTTTAAAAACCAAATCAGAAATTATACTGGCAAGAGAAAAAATTTAAAGTTTAAAAGATTTAACCGATTCAACCGTCATAAAATCAACTAAAGATTAAATAAAATTAAAAAATTTTAATTATTATTGAAAGAGATTATCGTTACCTATTAAAGAATTTAAAGTTCAATTAATATACATATATATAGTTTTTAAATCCATAATAAGCGCACATTTTATTTTGTTAATTCAAATAGTGAGAAAGAATGATCACATGGGTCTTCGAAAACGGTAAGATGTCATCAATGTAGATAGACTTATAGATTTTTGTAATAGATTTCTGAAATAGTGATGGAGCGACTTTAAGTCCAAATGACTTAACAGTCCATTGATTCTGTGCATTAGGAATGCAAAATACAGTCTTATGTTGTTCTTTTGGGTGAATACCCAATTGCCAAAATCTTGTTTTCAGATCAAACATTGAGAAGATAACAACTTCTTTAAGGAATATCTCGAACCAGCACCTCAACATTTTTATATACAGCAAGTTATACAAATAATTATTCTTTAAATGCATATATAAAAATTTATTGAAAAAAAGTTTAAAAATCCTTAATCTTAAACTCAGTTTCAATTAGTTAAACAATTATACATAAAAAGGTTGTTTATTTTTAAAATAGCATATAACAATTTGTAAATTACTATTTCTGTGAAGTCCGCCAATAAAATAATGATTCAAAATCAAATTTAAATTTATTATTGTCTTCACATTAGCATTTGATTAATCATTTAATCCACAGCTAATATTTATAATGGTTGCAATTTGTCAGTATTTTTAATCAAAATTTAAGAGAATTAAAATTTTGAAAATAAAAAATTGAAATGAGGTTTGTATCTTTTACCCTATATACAAAATATGCATGGCAATTAAGTGTAGGCTCAATTTGAAATTAGCAAAATAAATTTAGTTTAATCAAATACTAAATTAAATTCGAGTTTGAGATATCAACCCTAGCTTTGGTTCGAAATTTCTAAATAACACAATCACCCCATCAAAACAACGTCCCTATGAAAAAAAAATTGGAGGAGAGGAAAAGATAATGAAAGAGATAAAACACACAGAAATTATCTTGAAGAGTGCATCTTTTATTGAATAATCAACAGCTATTTATAATAGCTTTACATGAACATGAAATGAGAAAATTTAGGGAAACAATCCCATTACTAGCATGAAAGAAGGAAATCAAACTACCCACTAATTTGATTAAACTACCCACTAATTTGATTAAACTGCCCACTAACTCAATGTTAGTTTTATGTTCTAAAATTAAGGAACAAGAATGAATAACAATTAATTAGCACACATGGCCAGGCACGCATAACACATGGATTGTGTTTCTTCAGTGTTGAGTTGTGTGCTAATTTTATCACTCCCCCTTAATGCAAACTCAATATAAATAACCCCAAGAGCCTTTTTGAAGTATTGGAACTTTGGTTTCATCAAAGTCTTGGTAAAAATATCAGCTACTTGATCATTGGTACGAACGTTCACCAACTCAATTTCTTCACTCAACACCTTCTCACGAACAAAATGATGACGAACCTCAATATGCTTTGTTCGGGCATGAAAGACAGGATTTGATGCAAGCTTGATGGTACTCTCATTATCACATTTGATTTGCACAGCATAGTCAGTCTCAGACACCATATCTTCAATCAACCTTTTCAGCCAAATACATTCTTGTGCAGCCATAGTTGCAGCTACATATTCTGCCTCTGTACTAGATAAAGCAATGATGTTTTGCTTCTTACTGCACCAAGAAA
>JAOSBK010000009.1:26349118-26361664 GCA_027568895.1 Erythroxylum shatona | reverse complement strand
CCAATGATAATATTACTAATAATTAAATTAATAATGTATTATTATTGTCACTGTTATTATTATTACTATTAAAATTATTATTATTATTATTCGTAAATTTAGTCATGATAATAAATTAATAATAACAATAACAATAATTATAATGCTAATAATAATAATAATAATCATATTAATAATATTACTTTTAATAAGGATCATAATATCAAATTCATTATAATTATATATATAATATTAATAATAATAAACATAACTGAAATATCCAAAAGGAATTTAATAATAATATTAATAATAGTAATAATAATAATAATAATAATAATAATGATAATATCCAATATATAATAAGGATATATATAATAATAACCCATATATAATTCCAAAATTATAACACATCAGAATTAAGTTATTTAACTAATAATAATAATAATAATAATAATAATAAATATTAATATTAAGAATAAGAATAAGAATAGAAATAATAATAACACTAATAATAATTATAGTGATATAATATTTATCCTTATTATTTTAAGAAAAAGCAAAAAATCAGATTTAAGAATAAGAATAAGAATAAGATTAGAAATAATAATAATACTAATAATAATTATAGTGGTATAATATTTATGCTTATTATTTTAAGAATAAGCACACAATCGGATTTTAGAATAAAACAGAAACGTAGCTTTAATATTTATCCAACGCCGGCTTTCAATATGGCTTGCAAAAAGCGCCAACGTCCGGGTCCCACATGCAGTCTGTGTATTTAAGACTGCTGTGTGATTTTTGTAAACAAAACGACGTCGTTTCTGTCTTAGACAGAATAAGACAGGGGAGGGTTGGATAGACGATCCGGACTCCAGTAAGCTAGCTGTGTGCTAAACCTTTTTTAGCCCTAGGTGAACATTATTATACCGGCATCACTACTCACGTACCTGCGGGTTGGCTGTGGGCTAAATCTTTTCTAGCCTCGAGTGAACACTACAATGCTGGCGTTATCACCTGTGAGTGTGGCACGAGGACTTGAAGGAATAGTATTAACTCTGATACAAATTGTTACAAATTTTACAAAACAATCAACCCCAAAAACTGGCTTGAAGGTGAGAGAACATATAAGCCTATAAATCTTACATCACCTTTTTATTACCGATACGAGACAATTTGACTGTAACATCCCACCAAGCTTCACACCTAGATTGTGCACTATACCTTTTCTAACCTCCGGACTAACACTACAATGCTGGTGTTACCACTCATGGGCGTGACACGAGAACTTGAAAAAGTGGTATTAACTTCATTATTAATTATTACAGATTTTATAAGAGAAACAACCAAAAGTTAATTTAAAGGATGGAGTCCTTAAGTATAAACCCACATCAATCTCTTTTTAGCACGATACATTGTACGGATTTGACATTTGAACATTAAGTTTGACCAAAGACAACAGTGTTGAATCGTTGATAGTAACTTTGGTGTTCTTCGATTTATGTTTTTATTTTGTTTTATTTTATTTCTTTTTCAAGTACTTCTGTGGCACGTAATTTACATTATCTTCAATTTGTCTTCATTCAAATAAAAAAATCAATTAATTATAAGCTCCAAATTCTAATAGTTCCTTCTTCATACATCAAGTCAACAGCATTAGGAATCCCATAATACAGCATTCAAGTCACACTAAAGCACAAATGGCTACAGAAATTGAAAAATTACAGAGAGCTTGCCCATCCCAGATAACCAGGAGTCTTGAGGAAGTGATGAACACATCAAGACAAAGTTGCTCTAACAGGTAAGTAGGAGTAAAACTGCGTAGTACCGAATCGCACGAGTGGAACTCTCGTTGAGTATTATTGTTGGAAAACACCTCTCCACTACTTCAACACACTACAAGGCAGGAGGTGGGAAAACAAATCGATATGAATCACTCGACAAACTAAACTATTAAGGTCGAACTCGATTCAAATGGTCAGTGGGTCAGCAAATCATGTTAAGCTAACACCCCTTTTATGGGAAATCTCAAGATAGTCTTGAGGACTAGATCAAATTAAAAAGATTATGAATTGATACAAAGTTGTGGAAACTTACTTGTATAGATACGCAGCAATGCCAAGAACTATGCACAACAGGGTGATATCAATGCAGAAGTTTCGACTGGACCTCAGCTGAAACAGAGTCCAATCACAGACAAACGACAGTAAAGGACACGAGAAGAGGTGGAGATAGATTATATAATCAGAGTTTTCACAAGAAAAATGGAAAGTAATTACCTGGTTTACTGTATCCTTGAGTCTGACATTGGTATTTTTTAGGTCCGAAGTTGCTCTGTCAACCTAAACACAGGACACAATCGCTTAAGCAAATGACAGAGCATCCAAAAGGGTAGGTAGGTAAGATAAATTGGATGCCATTCATGTCCATTTAGAGCTGTAATGTGATGGAAATAAAGTTAAGGATATGATTATTACCTTGTCATCTATTTCATCCATCAGAGGCACTTGCCTATCTAATTCCTGCAAGTGAATGGACCACTAAATGTTATCATGAAGAAGAAGAAGAAGACGGAGAAACATGTCTTTCAGACCTCATTCATGTCGTGAGCCATGTTTTTCAGAGTGTCCAATCCTTCTGCTATGGTATCTAAACCTTCATCCTACATAAGAAGTATACACATGTCCAACGTTGTCACTTCCGTTAGATTTAAACGAACGAATTCTGCTGCTGCTCGTGAAAAGGACAACATTAACTATAAACTTACAAAAGAACAGAGAAACACGTCTCAAATTAGTACTTGCAACAAGAAATTTTGTTAATGTCTCAAGGACATCATGTTATTGTCCCATGTCAGTGTGTTCTGATCCGAATCAGGTTTATCTGAACTAATCTGATCCTTCAAAATTAGGAGATCTTATTAAACTTTTCCATGATTGGTTTGATCGTTATTGAAATATTCAGAGCAAAATCTACTATTTCGCTGTACTTTCAAGAACATACTACTACTTGCCTGTTTGATTCTACGCATTTCGTATTCCTGCCTAAACTGGTCTGTCTCATCAGTTTGTTTAAAGTAGTCGTTATCGAAACTGCTTTCTGTCAGAAGTTGGACAGAACAATTGAAAAAAAATACTGATAATCAGAACAATATCCACATAAAACCAGGCAAAGAATCGATGATAAAGAGTCTAAATGGAGCAAAATGATCAATTTACCATAATTAGAGTCAAATTTGATTCCTGTATATGAGGAAGCAGAAGGCCCTGAACCAGAAGCACCAGGCTGTGAAGCTGCACTTGTACTGCCATCAGGTACTGCTTCAATCCTGTCTTTTAAAGCATATACTAGTTCAGTTCGAGCCCCGAGCTCTTCTTTAGATAACCCTTTGACCTGATCATGAAAAAGAAGATACCTTTAAGATGAAGAAGAAAGAAAGAAAGAGGACGAAAACAGACCTTCTTAAGAGCTAGTCTCTGCAACTTCGGCAGTTCCTCCAGTAATCGGCCCTTTATTCTTCGAATCTCTGCGTTCAAAGCAACCACGGTAGCCCTTTTTGTCTCTTTCGCTGCCGATTCCGATTTCTGAAGAATAAAGACAGCAAAAGATTCCATTTTATAGAAAGCTAAACATTCGAGTGATTGAAACCCTTTTGAAAAAAAAATTTCAAGAGAAAGAGAGCAAGTTACTTGAACGGCCGTCTCAAGGTTGGCTTCGAAGGTGGCGTAGAGGCGGGCAAAAGCATCGTCGCCGGAGACGTTGAGTTCCTTCTGCTTATCGACGTCGTACTTATCGTACTTTTTGCAAATGGCGTCCGCTCTCGTTATCAAATCGATCACCGTCATCTCTCTTCCCTTTCTCTGAACAAACCAGACAGAACCCTGAAGATGTAACTCGTTCTCTAGCGCTTTAACAGGTTTTCTGGTTTGTTTTGTTATAGTTCATAGATACAGAGCATAACACAGGACGGCTTCTTCTAGACAGAGACAGGCGTGCCTTGCCTTGCCTTTCCAAGAAGAGCTACGGGACTTGGTATCTGGTGCTTCTGCCTCCACACTCAGCCTTCTTGTTCACAGTTTTGATTTGCTTCCACGTGTTTAGAAGTAGATTTTCTGGTCATCGTACGGATTAGAGAGGTAGCTTTAACTATATTCCTCCGTTTGTTGTGTTCCAGCTTTTGTCCTTGGTGACGACTCAGACACTTGGAAGAAATACAAGTGCCCATCAATATTTTTCTTGTTTCTTGTTCCAACTTTATTCTATTTTATGTATTTCTATTTTCTAACGGGAAAGTCCCAATTTTTAATTCACATTCCCTCAGTTTGTTTTCCTAACAAACATTTGTCCTACAAAGCCCTGTTTTCGATGTAAACAGAGCACTTTCGATGAACAGAGTCAGATGTTTCCTGCTGATCTGTTAATCCAATGACCAAGAAGTGGTTGGTGTTCCTATGTGTATCATTATCCCTCCTAAAACTTGGAGTTTAAGATATAACGTCATTTGGATTTTTGGACATACAATAACAGTTCTGAGATGCATTAGTTTCGTGTGTAAGTGGGAATGCAATCCAAATGACCTGATTGGACGTTAACACAAGTCAAAGGGTGGTCACAGAAACAGAATCATAGCTTTTTATACCATAATTAATGACCTTTTGTGATTGTGTTCCTTATTTAACACGAAAAGAAAGAACTGATTGCTCATGTAAACCCTTTTAGTCTCTCTTAATCGACAACCTTTTTGTACCAGTTTGGATAATATGATCACCTCAAAGCACATGGCCCGGTGCGAGTTGTTTAGTGCTCTTTTTGTGTCTGCTTGTTCAGTCCTATTCAGCTTGTGAACTGATACAGTCGAACACTTTCACTGTTTCGAGCTTTAGTTATCCCCAGACGGAGGTCGGGCCTTTTGATTTGAGTTACATTAGAGGTGTGTGTAAAAGCCAATGAAATGGACGTTCTCACTCCCATCTCATTGATTCAATCTTTTGAGTAAAGCCTGAGATTTCCAGTTCTAAATTTCGATAATCACTAGATAGTTTCTTGCTTTATTAACGGTGTTATGGCTCTTTACCGTCGCTTTTCATGGACCCTTTTCTGTGTGTTTTTCAGTTGATTCACCTCTGTGGTTCTCTTGGGTGAATGTAGCAACAGAGCCGGATCTGGAACTTGTGAGTATTAGTTTGACAATGTTTATGTTAGGTGTACACTGCATAATCTCTCAGGCTCTCAGCTCTTGTTTTGTTTTTTGTTATAGTACCTTTGATTATGTTGAATTGAAGACTGAGATTCTGCTTCGATGATGAATTATGTCTATCCAATTGAATCATTAGTTCAGTTATTGCTCTGCCTTGCTTTTATGGAAACTGATGCTCAGATTTTGACAGGATTGGAAGAGCATATCATTCCCAAAAGCCAGCTGCGAGTTATCTGCTTCAGATATGGCAGCCTTCCTATACCAGAAGTCTTAAACAGTTATCTTATACAGTTAGGTACAACAGACAGGAAGAGAATTGATATGAGAGTATATTTGGTTATAATACTTCACATAAATAAGAGAATTGAATCTTTATTGCGTATTGGTTAACCTGATATTATAGAGCCTGGAACTCCAAAACGTGTTCTTTGTGTTTAATTTCTTTCTTTTGTCTTAAAGGTGCTGTTTTTTGTGTGTGCCAAACGAGAATGTTGTTCAGTTATGTTCTGCAGCATGGTTTTATTTATAGCATCCCTGTTTTTGCAGAATTCGATCCCTTTTCGAATGGATCGGTTCAGGAAATTCAAGATCCTGAGAATGTTCAGTAACCAGGTTCTTGTTAACAAATGAACAGGTTTGGCATCAATGTTTCAGCAAGAATTAGCAGACTTGAAATTAACCAGGTTCTTGTTCAGATACCTCCAGGAGTTTGGTATCTGGGTCTTTTCAATGGCATTGGGCCAACGAGGAAGCAATAAAAGATGGTATGTTTATCTCAGACTTCTAATTGACTCTCACTGTCATGTTCCATCTTTTCTATTTAACTAATTGAGTAAGAATTTAGACCTTTTTTATTGATGTAGACACACAACTATTGTTTTTACATAGAAACGATTCCTGATTTGAAGAATGTTGAATCGAAGGTGTACAATAACCGATGATTTGCAGGCTAAAGTTGATATTTGACTGATGTTCTCGATGAGACTGAAGACCATCTTTTTGTTTCCAATTACGGTAAAGGTGGATATAAAGAAGTTTCCTGTGTAATTAGGCTTAGAATTTAGGCAGATTTTGGGAACTTCTGAAATCCTTGGTTGAGGCTGACATATGGAAAACTAATAGTCATGGTTTTTGATACATGAGCAAATACTTGATAATCTACCCTTGCTTTCTTTCCTCTCTTCAGTAAACAGTTTTTCTTAGATGTTGCTCATGAACATGACAGTTCTTCAATGGTAGTAATTAGTGTGAAACTGCAGATTGTCCGCAGTCCAGCATACTCGTTTGGTGCTAACATCGACGTGGAAGGATTTACAACCTCCACTTTTTGGGGCCAGTATTGCAACCTGACAATATACCCACTTTCATGTTCTCAATCTGATAGCAACAATCTTGCAGATAACACACCCAATGCTAATCTCCAAATAACTGAAACTCCGGTTTCTTGCAAAACTTCTGAGGCATTCTGCCATGCAGAAAATGAACCAAGTGTCTATTCAATAGAAGTGGTTGACACAGTAGAACAATTAACAATTGCTGCAACAAATGTTAGTTTCAGTCCGCCACCCTCAAATAGCAGTTTTGATGCTAGCAACTATAGTTTGATGTATTTTGTGTGGCATAGAGCTATGCCTTCGAGGGCACTCCATGATTATTCCGGTGACCTCTACAAAGCTCCTTTGGTTCTTCATTCTCCAAAGCTTGGTTGCTGGTTTATTCCTGTTTTACCAACAAATCTCTCAAAAGAAACCCGGGGGACTCAAAATGCTGAAACTAGAGTTTGCTATTCTATTAAGTGGCAAAAGCTCGATTCTCCACTTGGAAAAGCTGGACTGAATTATACCTCTTTAAGATACATGCTCCAGGTAACAATGTCAGAGGACATGAGTTCTCATTTTGCTTTAAAGATTCAAATCTTGACTATCTTTGGCTTATTTTCTGTGATTCTGATAGATATGCTCATCATGCCAAAGACTAAGCTTTTAAACAGCTTATTTTCCATACACCATTTCTTCCACACACAAATATTACTGATGTGAATCATTATTGGTTATCTGCAGACAAATCTTTGGAGGGAAAACTCACCCTTTGAATCCTATTATCTTCCAGTCAGTGAGAAAGTATCCTTGGATGCTGCCAATTTTCGTCTCGAGCCTGTGTCAAACCACACCTTGTATGGTGGCAAACCGAATGATTCATGTACTTATTTTGCTTCCTGTTAGAATCATCGTACTTGAGTATATGAAACACAAAGGTGATCTGCAAATAAAATTGGAAGTTGAAAGTTGAAAGAGGAGATCTTTGATTAATTAGAAAGCTGCAATTTGATGTAGAGCACGTGTGGCAATCAATTGCACTCATTGCATCAAATGCTGCAGCTATCCTTCCTGCTTATTGGTCTCTCCAGAAAAAGGTGAATGTCTTCATTCTATTCTTTGCTTAGTTTCTAATTCTTCAGAATACTTAACTGCGGCAGTTAAAGATGATGATACCTGACCTGAATGTGCTTGCCTTTCTTAGTCCTCTAGTTCCATAATAGAACAATTTTAGCAGATAACCAAGTGTAAGGGTAATTTTTGTTTCAGTAACACAAAATATCCCTCAGTTTATGCCAACTTTGGATCATAGGAAGATTTTGATCTCACATTTTGATCAAGTTATAGTTGTTTTATCCGTAAACAATGAAAGCTATCAGTTGGTAACCATTCTCTAAGGTATTTTGGTTCTGTGCAGGCATATGCATAATGGGTGCTTTTCACATTTAGTGGCATTTCAAGTGGATTGTATCATGCATGCGATGTAGGCACATGGTGTGCATTATCATTTGGTGTTTTGCAAGTATGATTCTGATATTAATGATTTTATATGTCAGATATTTTTTAAGATAGAACTTAAGCATTTTTCTAGCATAGTCTTGCTGTATCGATTGATTCTTATATCTTGTTCCTTTTATTCCTTTACTGGGTTTGAAACGTTCTGATTTGTTGACAAACTGTTTCAGTTCATGGATTTTTGGTTATCTCTCATGGCTGTAGCTTGTGTACTTGGCTACTTTCAATGAAGCATCTAGAAGGACTATTCACATAGCTGTTGCGATCCTTACGGCATTTACGGCCATAACCACAACTAGGAAGTTCCAACTTTAACATGTTACATGAATTTTGTTCATTCAGAAGGGACTTTGAGTTTAACCATGACAATGGCTGCAGGTCTCCTAATATTATTCTTGTTATAGCAATTTGGGCACTTGGTCTTCTTGTTGGATTACTGATAGAATTCTCCACCAACTTTAGTTCGTTTCGGGCTTCAGTGGAATTAGTATAAGTATTCCCAACAACTAAGCATGCCTGCTGCAGAAACATACGACATTGAGATGCTGTAAAATTGCAGAGGCATAGATATACTGAATCAGTAGTTCATTGCATAGTCTGTTCTGAAAAGTAACAAAGTCCATTTCCTATTGCAGATGGTATACTGTGAAAAGTTGGACGAACAATTTAGTCAAGCAAATATTGAGAAAATTCGGATGGGGTTTTGTGCTTCTGGGATTTATTGCATTGGCCATGGGAGCAATAAGCAGGAATCTAGAGACCAGTGAAAGCTACTGGATTTGGCACAGGTCCTATGAACTTACTTATTTCCTCCTTTATGCTGTATGTTTCTCTATCTAACAAAGTTTTTGTAATAATGGTTTCCAGTTTTTGTCATGTGTCCATATATTCATCTTCCTTTTTTTTTCCTTTGTTCAAAAGTGGAGACTGAAGATACTGATAGTGAAAGACATTTAGACGGACAATATCAGCTGACGCAGCAGAATTCATTTTCACGAACAGAATAGGAGACATCAAGATAGATAAATTTTCCAGAATAAGCTCTGAGGTCCTGCAGCAAGACATAATGAAGGTATGAACAATGAATTGAGTAGGCTTTGTCTCTTTTCATGGATACGTAGTGTCTTAGATTGTGTCAAGTCTCCGCAAACACCATTTATCATAGGGAGATATGAGCTGCAGCAACAAAAATGCTCCAAGCTGCAAATTCTTTTGAGCATAAAGTTTGCTCACCTTTAACCATTTGGAATTTTTGTTTATTTCTTTTATATAAAACTTCTGCAAGTGTACATGGAAGATTTTGACAGTCCTTCTTACACTAATTAAATATCTTATACAAGTGTATTAAATTTGAGTAGTTTACTAATATGATTTGCACATATTATCTACACACACACTCAGGGGAATTGTTCGAGATGTTACAAGGGAAAAGGAAACAGAGATGTTAGATGAACTTTAATGTTTTAGTAATTCTACAAAATTGCTTATTCTTCTCCACCGAAGCACTCTTCAAAAATCTAAACCAATACTTCTTTGTACTCTTTACGAATTCCCCAGAGAATCTCTGCACAAACCTTCATTCTTGGTCGCATCCGTCTGCTAGGACCCATACATTTTACTACCACTTCCATAATCTTCTCCAGGGCCAAGGTGTTTGCTGCACTTGGTTCGAGCTTCGGGTCCAATATTGAAGTTGTCTGTCCAGCAATAAACTTGCTAACTGCCTGGAAGTTGCATCTATCAGGAATCACATATATAACGTTTTCATTTCTAAAATGTTTCTGTTATTTGTTAACATTCAGTTGCAAGATACTCGACTGAATTCAGAAAGAGTTTAGGAATCACATTATGGACAAGAACGTATAATTCATGAACAAAGAAGAGAAGAGAATTGCACCCATTTGGGAGTTATTCGCTCTTTGAATTCCCGTTTTGGTTCTATAGGGCGTCTCCCTGTTACTAGCTCAACCAGTAGGACACCAAATGAATAAACATCGCTCTTCTCTGTAAGTTGATTGGTTCTAACGTATTCTATGTCCACGTAGCCTGCAGTTCCTTTAACTTGGGTAGACACATGAGTATCACCTGAATCATAATCAGCTCCTGGCCTTGCAAAACCAAAGTCAGTTACCTTGGCTCGAAAGTTCTCTGCAATAAGAATGTTTGAGGACTTTATGTCCCTGTGAATGATTGGATGATCTGCAACAAGTTATGATTACATTAGATTCTCACAACAGTTTCTGAAAGGCCAAGAATATAGCTTTAGCTCCAAACTGAAGGAACCTGTATACATGTGAAGATAAGTGATCGCATGAGCCACATCGATTGCAATATCCAGGCGCTGAGCAAAGCCAAGAATACTGCCTCTTCTACCTGTCATTAACGTGCTTCTTAACTCAATCAATAGACAACATTGTAAAGTTCAGCTGAAGACAAGAGAGTGAGATCAGGCGGGGACATCATTATAAGTAAAAGTGAAACTTACAGTCCAAGTGATCCCTAAGAGTTCCATTTGGTACATACTCAATAACAACAACTCTTTCATCTCCATGCTCCAAATAGCCATAAAACTTAACCAGATTCAAATGCTCTACTTGCGCTAGTGTTTGTATCTCGCTCTGAAACTCCCCACCTGAATGATCATCACACGAGCTCTGCAAAGAAGATGTGACCAAAACAATGGTGGAGACTGAAACATTATTAACACACATTTTGTTGGACAAGCAAAGATCAGCAAAAGAAATAACGAATTAACCTTTTACGAACCTTTTTATTCGCACGTTTGACTGCAATAAGAGTACCATCTTTGAGTGTGCCCTTGTAGACTGTCCCAAACCCACCTTGTCCAATTATGCAGGAAGCAGAGAAATTCTTAGTGGCCTTGTAGATTTCATCCATGGTGAACTTCATAGTACCTGTCTCTCCTCGTCGTCCCTGGTTACCGGCAACTAATAGAAACAAAAGTACACCAAGTCATTAGTATAAGACTTGTAAATTCATCAACTAATTTGTTCATAAAGCCCTGGTAATGTCTCCAAATATTAGAAATTGATCAGATGTTTCAAAAAAATTCCAAAAGCTAAGCACAGACAACTAGATATTTGTCAAACCTCGTACTAGAAAAGAACGTAAACATGCTTGCATGTAAGAAATACTATCATCAACCAACAACCAACATTCTCAAAATCGAACAAGAAGTTAAACAAATGCCTACAACCGTCGTAGTCTCTATTTTCTTTTCGAAAGCTCAATAGAACAGTAAGTACTGACAATCCAAGGAAGTGGAGTATTATACCAGAGTAAGGTTTAAGCTCTACAGAGTGATCGTAACTCTTGGAGTTGTCGGTCTCATGACGCGTGAAGCACCCAACAAAGAGTCCAGCGACCAATCTCGCCGCTGCTAGCACCAGGTCCCGCATCTTGACGACGGAGGAGGTCGGCGAGGAGGGTTGGGGGTTGGGTGCAGGAGGCGCTGACTTCGGGCTTTTCATTACTTCTAGAGAGAAAGAGAGAAGGTTTGACGTCAAAATGGCGCGCGGGTCATTATATAAACGGAAGACTTTGATTTTTTCAACGGTCTGCAATGCTAACGTGCGCCGTTCGCGTATGGCTATTACGCGACAGAAGAATTGACCGCTCACTCCCGCCGGGGCTGACAGTTAGACGGGTCGGACCCAGCACGAAATCCGAACAGATTTGGAGTTTAAAGTTTGAATTATGCCGGAAATGTAATTAATTAAATTAATATTAATTTTTTTATACTTATAAATTAGAACGGTGTCGTTTTAAAATAATTATCAGATTAAATTATAAGAATAAAAAATAAACGTTATTTCCTAGTTTCGAGATTCGACCATTAGAGTTGGAAAGGTGTCTCATGCCAAGTCAATGAAACTAAAAAAACATGATTTTAGGTTAAAAAGTCAATCTTTCGTCATCTTGTAATAATAATAAATTGAATTATGTGAGGTTGAGTAATTTGATTAACATGGAATTTGGCAAGATGAAATAATTGACAAGCTGGAGACGGTTGGATTGTACGAAAAAATGGTAATAAGAATGGAAATGAATATAATGAGAAATGAGAATGAATATTATCGTTATAATTATGATGATTGGTTAAGAGGAAGGAATGATTACTATTACTATTAATAGTGATTGAGTTGTAAAAAATAATACAATTAATTAATTACAATATATTAATTGGAGTATTTTAATTAATGAATAAATTATATTTCAATTAATTATATTGTAAATAATAATTTTTTAATTAATTATAATGTAATTAATTAATTATAATATTTTAATTAATTATATTGTAATTAATTAATTAATTATTTTAATTAATTAATTAATAACAATATTTTAATCAATTATATTTTAGTTAATTAATTAATAACAATATATTAATTAATTAATTAATAACAATATTTTAATTAATAAATAATTATATTTAAATTAGTTATATTTTAATTAATAATAATAATTTAATTGATAATAATGTAATTAATTAATTCATTAGTATTAATAATTTAATTA
>JAOSBK010000009.1:26336613-26349018 GCA_027568895.1 Erythroxylum shatona | reverse complement strand
AATATTTTTTAAAAATGAGTCTCTACTAAGGAATGAGTTTCATTCCTTTCCTAAATGAGGGGTATGGAGGATTTCCCTAAAGTGGGATATCAAATCATTACCCATTTACCCATATAATCATAATCAATAACCAACCACTCACTTTCATTCCCTACCCATCAACCCCTTCCCAAACCCATCAACCAAGCACCCACTTAATATATTTCAGTGCTTAAGATTTTTCGTTTTGCGAGGATCAAAGGAAAATCATCAATATACTCAATTTTTTTTATACTTTTATGAAAAGATTATTTCTGTAACTTGAATCTGTGATATTATGATAACAACGAATCTGTGACCTTTTGATGACAAAAGAATAAGTTTGTCAATTTCAAATATTGATAAAAAAAGTTATTTAAAAGTGTCTAAATTTTTAAAAATTTTAATTTAATGAGTGAACTTTTATAAATTAAGTCAAAATTATAGTTTTTGATAATGTAACATATCCACTAAATATTAGGTAAATATCTATTTATTAGTCATGTCAATAAAAACTAACATTTAAAATTAAATTGTTAAGGTTTAAAAAAATTAGTTACTCAGTTAAAAAATCTTAAAACTTAAGTTTTGAATTAAAAAAATCTCGCAAATTTGAATACTTTAGAATTAAAATGCATAGAATAAAACGTAGGAGACTAATTGACATTTTTTTTACGTAAATAGTCGAATCATATATTCTAAATCTAAACTTGACCCAAAGTTTGAATATTTTAAAAAATTCAAGCTCATTCCAAAATTAGATTAATTTAAGTGAAATCTTTTAACTTTAAACTACGATTAAATCAGACCTAAGCGATTTTTCCAAACCTAAGTCAGACTTCCAAAAATCGAATCCAATTCAAAACTCGATTAAATTCAAACCGAACCAAACCAAACTCTAATTACAATTCTTATTCTTTTAGTTATTAATTTATTTATTCATTCTCCTTATAGGAAATAAAGTTAAAACAAGAAGGCAGAGCAACTAGATTTCGTCTATATTAATAGAAAATTTAACACAGAAACAGTTTTAAGTCTTGAACTACAAGTGTAACTCAACAACAAAAGAATAAAGGTTTTAATAAGATCTTATTTATCTTGAAATAAATAATAATTTTTTTGTACATATTAATTATTTATAGAATCATTAATTTGTAAATCTTATATTTTAAATAAATTAAGTGAATTCGATTCAAATAATATTTATAGGCATTCGTATGCTTCGGCTCTTAGAACATTTCTCTTCAAAATTGAAGTAAGAACTCAATCATATTACTTCTTCAATCAAAAGACTCACAAGAACAAGAGCACAACTCCTCGGCAATCTGCTGTTCCGCTTACACTGTGCCCCCTGGCTGGGATTGTTTTTGGCACAGAGGGCACAGCGTAGGTGGAACAACAGATCTGTTCCCCAACTCCTCTTACCCCAGGCGACCCTTGTCCAGGATTTGAGAGTGTCCAACTTATAGTTTCAGGATCAGAGCTAGCAGGCAAGGAATGCTTGTAAATTACTTGAGAACAGTGGTTACTAGATTCGGACATCATAAAAGCTCAAGAATGTCAAGTTGCACACTTGAGGACCCTGCAAAATGAGACAGATTGGACTTACTCTTCTTGATGAGAAGGGTAAATCTGTTAGAAATATATGGACTGATAAAATCACAACATTAATCTTATATTCACGACTATTAATTGAATTGCCTAATATATATTTAATAACTATAATGAGATGGTTAATAATTTACTAATTATATTTGAGGTACATGATAATAACCTAATAATTATATATTGACCTATTAAACTATCACATTTTTAAAATGACAAAATTATCCTTTTCTACCCCTTATAGTTGAACATGTTATAAAGAATAACATAAGGTGAAATCATGGAACAAGGCAGCAGTGGGTGTGTAGAGACAATAAAGTCTTCTACTATAAGCTTCATTTCTTACACAAAATTTGTTGATATTGATAAGTTGTGATATCCAAAATAGAGATAATGCACCAAGACTCTATGCCAAACATTGGAGGTATGTTAATCTTATTGTGTAGTTAATGCTCTAAATAAAATGTAAATCTTGACTTTGTGATTATTGATGATTGCATTTATGAATAACAATTAGTATCAAAACTTCATAGTTATTTGATTATAGGGCTTATATTTGGATATAAACTCATTTTTTTCCAAATTAGTTTTTTGGCATAAATGACTTCAAAATGATGCATCAAAAGTGTAGAAATCATTGCTGGTTGTTGTTGTTGTCTTTTACCTTTGTTTTGGACAAGTGAATCACAATTTTGGGGTGAGATTTTTGAAAATTTTGGGGGACTTTTGGATTTTAGAGCACTTTTGGTAAAATGGATATAGAAAATCCATAGAGCATGAAAAATGGAAGAAAACTCCTAAAAAATCGTTTGAAACTGAAAGTTAGAGAGGAAGTTGCAAGCGGGTCAGACCCACGCACCCGTGAGTCGATCAACCGACCCGACTAGGGTCAGGAACAACCCATACAGTGTCGTCCCGACCCTGCTAATTGATATATAGTTTTTATTTTTAAAAATATTTTAAAAATTAAAATTAAAAAATTTTGTACAATGGCACATGGGGCACATGTAAGGTCTTTTTTGGACAATTTTTTCATCATTTTGCTCCATTTTTATTCTATTTTTCATTTGTTTATGGACAAGATTAATCGGTAATTATTATTTGATAATTTTAATTGTTTTTAATCTTGTTGTTGCATAAATATGATTACTTCTTGACAATAGTGAATACTTATTTTTACTTGTCGTAAAATTGAGCACATGAAACTATTTATGATGAGAACTTTTTTAAAATATTAATATATTTAAAATTTTGTATTTTTCCTCTAAAATAACACTAAGATCCATACAGGTAATTAATTATCCTGTTGATAATTACTACTTTGTAGGATGCTTAATATGGTAAAGAAATTTTATTGAAATATTATGAACCGCACAATTTTTATATCCTTTCGATAGTATATTAATGATTTAGTTGTAATATTTAATAAATTGTTCTCATCTGTTAATTATGTTTAAGGAACTCTAGCATGAATGATATAATTAATTTTAAGAAAAGAGCACAAATTGCATGATTATATTTTAACATACATATCATGGTTATTACTCTTGGTTCTCATTTAGCTTTAAGCAATTCGAGAGTCTCTATTATCTTGCGTTAAATGGAACGAACCATAAGCAGTTGGTTGAATTTCTCATGATAAATTTGACTATCATGCGAATGGACTTGGCTTGAGAATTGATGCACCACCTAAACCCGCTGATGATGCTACTGAGAAGGATAAGAAATACTATGAGGAGTGGGAATACTCTAACCAATGTTGTTTGATAATTACGAGATATCACATGAATGAATCCATTCGTGATAGTATTCCTGAGGCTGATAGTGCAAAGGTTTTGCTTGCCGCCATTAAGAAGAAGTATAAGAAGTTCTCAAAGAATGAGAAGAGTGAGTACTTAAACATGCTTCATCACACCATTTATGATGGTGCAAATGGCATTAGAGCTCACATCGACAAGCTCATGGGTTATTACCATAAGCTTAAGGCTAAGGATATGGACTTCTGTGACGATTACATGGTAAGGTTTGTGATAGAGACTCTTCCTTCAAAATTTGATTCGATCAGATCAAGCTATAATACTCAGAAAGAGCAATGAATTGTTGAAGAGATAACTGTTATTCTTGCCAAGGAAGAGGATGACATGAAAAAGGAAAGGGCAAGAAATATCTCCATAATGACAAACGACAACAATTCTCAAGAGAGAAGTTCATAATCAAAAGCCTTTCAAGAAAAACGTTGTTAGTCCTAAAGGAAGTGGACAAACTGGCTCATCTTTTGTTAGTCTGAAGAATAATTTTTTCAAAGGGCAGTACAACTTTCGTTAGAATTTTGGGCACAAGAAAGTTGATTGTCGAAAGCTCAAAGCTCACATAGAGAAGAAAGGTAATTGTTTTGTGATGGTTTGTTTATAGTCTAATATTATTGATGTGCCCTCAAATACTTAGTGGTTAAATACTGAAGTAACAATTCAAGTTACGAATTTCATGCAGAAACTGACAAGTTGAAGAAAGCAGATTAGTTCTGAGTAATAAGTGTACATAAGATACGATACCAAAGTCAAAGTTGAATTTTTTTGGGACATTTAGACTACAGTTGAATACAGAACATCTTTCAGTGTTACATGATGTCGCTTATTTGCCCTCTATTAGGAGGAATTTGATTTGTGTATCCATTTTAGATAGCCTAGGTTATAGTCTTCTTTTTGGAACTGAAAAATTGACTTTGTATTGTGACTCTCTTTTGGTAGGAAATGTAATTTTAAGTGAAAATTTATACAAACTTGAGTTGAATGATGTTATTACCGTTGCGTCTTCCTCTTCTTTTAATATTGTTGTTGGTTCTAAACATATGAGGTTGAATTTGAGATCTTCTACGTTATGACACAAACGTTTAGGCCATATTTCTAAAGACAAAATGTAGAGGTTAGTAAAAAATGGTATACTTCAAGATCTTAATTTTTCAGATTTCATTGTCTGTGTTGATTGTATTAAAGGAAAGTTGATCGTCAAGGTTAGAAAAAGCAAAATAGACAGGTGCTCAAAATTGTTAGAGTTGATTCATACTGATATATGTGGACCATTTAATCTACCTGCTATGGGTAGTTATAACTACATTTTTATTGACGATTTTTCCTAGTACGGTCATCCAGGGCTCATTCGTGCAAAAATTTTGAATCTTTAGAGTCATTTAAGACTTTCAAGACAAATGTTGAGCTCTAAATGGGGAAGGCAATCAAGGTAGTTAATTCTGATAGGGGTGAAGAGTATTATGGGTGCTATGACGAGAATGGAAGGAATCCAGGGCCTTTTGTTAGATACTTTCAAGAATGTGGTATTGAAGCAAAATATACAATGTCAGGAACACCTCAGCAGAATGGAATCGCTGAAAGAAGAAACCACACTCTTCTTGATATTTTGTGGTATATGTTGATTCATTCTAATTTGCCATAATTTTTGTGGGGTGAGGCATTGAAGACAGTCTCTTATATCTTGAATCAAGTATCTAGCAAGTCAGTCCCAAAAACTCCATATGAGTTATGGTCAAGTGAGAAACTAAGCTTGCGCCATTTTCATATTTAGGGATGCAAAGCAGAAGTGAAGCTCTATAATCCACAATCTAATAAGCTTGATATGAAAACTATTAGTGGCCACCTAATAGGCTACATCATCGGATCAAGGGTAATTAGATTCTATTGCCTATCTCACACGACCAAAATTATAGAATCAGATAGAGCTATTTATTTTGAAGATGAATTTAGTTCAAGTCAATGGTCAAGAGAAATAGTATTTAGGGAAGAATGTATTCTAATTCCTGTACCCGTATTTTGCGTTCCTAATAATGACCTTATGATTGAATAAATTCCAGTAGAATCTCATGAGTAACCTCATAATTAAGCACAAGATGAAGTCATTGATATTGGAGATGATGAAGTTACTGTCAGAAGATCACAAAGAACACATAGACCTGCCATTTCTGATAATTATATTGTCTATTTGCAGAAACATGAGTTTGATGTGGGAGATAATACCGAATACTGAACCAGTCAATTTTCAAGAAACCGTGAATAGTCTTTAATCTGCGTTGTGAATGAATGCAATGAAAGATAAGTTGACTTCCATGTCACAAAATGGAGTTTGAGAGTTGGTTGAACTACCTAAAGGTTGCAACTCATTGAGTGCAAGTGGATTTACAAAATCAGACATGACTCAAGTGGACAAGGAGAAAAATATAAGGCTAGACTTGTGGCTAAACGCTATAGCTAAAGAGAAGGGATTGATTTCAAAGAACCCTTCTCACCAATTTCTACCAAAGATTCACTATAAATAAGCATGGCTATATTTGTTCATTTTGATTTGGAACTCAATCCAATGGATGTGAGAATCGCCTTCTTGAATGGAGATCTGAAAAAAAAAATGTTTATATGACTCAACCAGTTGGTTTCAAAATGATTGGTAACGAACATATGGTTTGCAAGCTCAAGAAGTCTACTTATGGGTTAAAACAAGCATTAAGACAATGGTATCTCAAGTTTGATTTGGTTGTCACTGCAAATAGCTTCAAGGAGAATATAGTTGATCAATGTATATATATGAAGTTCAGTGGGAGCAGTTTCATTTTTCTATTACTGTATGTTGATGGCATTCTGTTTGCTTTTAATGACACTGATCTATTATTTGAATAAAACAACTGTTATTTAGCCATTTTGATATAAAGGATCTTGGTGAAGCCCCTTATATACTTGGAATTTAGATTCCCCGAGATAGAGCTAATGGAATTCTTCGATTATCTCAAAAGACTTACATTGATTGAATCTTAAAAAGATTCAATACGCATTCTTATTCTCCTGAAAAGATACCAATAGTGAAGGGTGACAAATGCTCAAAGGCCTAATGTCCACAAAATGATAAAGAGAGATGAAATTAAAGTCGTTCCTTATGTGTCACTTGCAGGCAATTTAATGTATGCTTAAGTATGCACACGACCTACTATTGCTTTTGTTGTAGGTGTGTTGAAAAAATACTTAAGTGATCCTATACCTAGCCATTGGAAAGCAACTAAAAAAGTCATAAGGTATCTTCAGGACACCAAGAATTATACGTTGACTTATCGGCAAACTAACACGCTTAATATAGTTGGATTCAATAACACTGATTATATAGGAAGTGTGGATGATAAAAAGTTCATTTTAGGCTACATCTTTATAATGGCTAGAGAAGCTGTATCGTAGAAAAGTGTTAAATAAACACTCACAACATCCTCTACCATGGAGACAAAATATATGGTGTGAGGCAACTTGTCAAGCAATATGGCTGCGGAATTTAATTTCAGCATTAGATATTGTAGGCTCTATTTCGAGTCCGTTGAAATTGTATTGTGATAACTCCGCAGCTATAGTTTTCTTTATGAACACTAGAAATACTTTTTACTCAAAACATATTGATATAAAGTACTTATTAAAGAGAAAGTCGTTGAATCTTATACGCCTACAACTAGCATATTAGCAGATCCACTTACAAAAACTTACCTATATGTGTGTTTGCAGAATACGTCTCCCGTATGAGATTGTTAGAAGCCTAGCTTGATAAAATTAGTGGAAGTTTGCTATTTTGTACTGAACATGTTAGTACTTTGTACAAATTGCTTATGACTTATATATATATGAAACATGCATAATGATGTTTGCAATCACTTCTTATTAACATTGACATTTATATGTTGATGTATATATGTAGTTTGATGAAATGACAGGTACAAAAGAAGACAAATGCGAGGCCTCAACTGTTGTACTGCATGCATGTTGTTTTAATGGTTATTGTTGTATTTGAACATATCTAGGGCCTAATCATATGTAGTATATATAACGTGTCGATATGATATTGCATATGATTTATTTGACTGCTTTTGGATAATGGAGATTAGTATGATGGTTTGATTATATTGTTCAAGTGGGAGATACACACACACACACACATTTATGAATAACAATTTTTTAATTTTTAAATATTAAAAAAAAAATTAAAAATTTGTTATTCATAAATGCAATCATCAATAACCATAAAGTCAATCTATATTTTATTTAGAGCATTAACTACACAACAAGATTAACATACCTTCAACGTTTGGCATAGAATCTTAATGCATTATCTCTATTTTGGACACTACAAAACACTACAAATATATATATATATATATATATCATTTATGAATATCAATTTTTAATTTTAATTTAAAAAATTAAAATTAAAAATTTGATATTCATAAATGCAATCATCAATAACCATAAAGTCAATCTATATTTTATTTAGAGCATTAACTACACCATAAGATTAACATACCTCCAATGTTTGGCATAGAATCTTAATGCATTATCTCCATTTTGGTGCAAGAGAAGAAGCTTACAACAGAAGACCCTATTTTCTCTACATACCCACTGCTGCCTGGTTCCACAATCTCACCATATGTTAGTCTTTATAACATGTTCTACCCTAAGGGATAAAAAAGGATAATTGTGTTATTTCAAGGATGTGATGAGCTATAATTTAATGGGTCAATATATTATTATTAAGGTACTATCATGCACCTCAAATGCAATTAGTAAATTATTAACCATCACATTATAGTTATTAAACATACATTAGGTAATTTGATTAATGGTCGTAAATATGGAATTAATGTTGTGATTATATTAGTTCATATATTTCTAAGAAAATCACGAAGCTTTTCTAACAAATACACTGTAGTTTTCTACAAGCAACTTAGATTTGAAACTAATCACTTTCATAACAATTGCATAGATTCAACAGATAAAGGGTATTATCAAGAACATAGAATACTTACCTTTTGCTTAGTAACACCGCAATCGAGAGGGGAACCAACGAGCATTCCGGTTTGTTGAAGGTAACCAGAGTTTTAAGCAAACCCTTCTTCATCGCCTGATTTTAAAAGGTATCATCAATACTAGTGTGACACTACAGCTTAAATTGGTGTAAATGTCCTGAAATACCATAATTAAACAAACTATGAGCATAATGTTGTTAATATCAGTTCCTTGGCTCACTACGAGTGTATCAGATAGCCCCCATATCTTCAATTTCTAATAGAGTCAGGAAAAGATCGACCATGTTAGTCACAGGAAAATCCATGCCTGATAAGATACGATAATTAGTTCATCAGAAGTAAGTTCAAAGCATACCTCTGTACCTATATGTTAGTCTTCTTTTTTCAAACTGGCCAGTTACTTGTCTCTTGATAAATCCAGTCAGAGGCTAGATTCCTACTGGTTTCAATTTGAAAAATGATAGTGGCATGGAATTCACCGCCATGCATCAGGACTCAAAAAATTCCCAACAAGTCCAATCACAATTAGACATTTATTACCGAGTCACTGCACACTGCCAATATGGTCATCTTTACGAGCTTGTGGAATACCTACATAGAACATAAGATATGAAATACCAAAAGATTATTGTTAAGAAGTAGAAACTACAGGAAAACAGAATGAACTGAAAACAACCATCTAAATATCATAGACAAATTGTAAGACCAAATAATCACAACCAAAAACACTTGGTCATACCAGCAAACGAATAAGCCAGTAAATTTAAACTAGAATCTGAATCCAGAAAACCGTCATGCCTGTAATGCAACTCCAAACAACACATGTATCCACCAATCAAAGCAATGTTCCTTATATACTACATATACCCAACGCTTGAGGATGGCATGGATCAGTTGAAGCAAGGGTAGGCATGGTATTCCCGAGTTGCAACCAAGTATAACCTGGGAGTTTTTGATTGCCTCTTGTCATGTACTTGCGTATTCTTGCTACATCAGACCAACGTCCTTCAGAGGCATACAGGTTAGAAATAAGAGAATAAGTAGCAGGCTTGTATGTCTCTAACTCAACAAGCATTTCTGCAGCCCACTTCCCATATTCTACTTCACCATGGATTTTACAAGCCCTGATGAAGGAATCAAAGGCACTTGACCTGGGTTTGATTGGCATTGAAGTCAAAATGTTAAAAGCCTCAGCTAAAAGACCAGCTCGGCCAAGCAAATCAACAATACAAGTATAGTGCTCCAAATCAGGGATAATTCGATACGTATTCTCCATCAAATTAAAGTAATGAAACCCCTCAATTACTAATCCAGCATGGCTACAGGCAGAAAGTATTTCAAGAAAAGAAATCCTATCTGGTCTTATACCATCAGATACCATCTTCTGAAAAGTGTCAATACTATCTTTTGGCAGACCATGGAATGCATAAGCACTAATAAGTGAAGTCCAGGTAACAAGATCAGGCTCTATAACAGAGCCAAAACATTTAAGTGCACCAGTAATACTGCCGCATTTAGAATATGCATTTACTAAAGCATTTGTGACTGATAGAAATGTTTGAAATCCACGTTTAGTTACATAAGCATGGACTTGCATGGTTTCACAAAATACACATGCACAACCACATGAGCTCAGAATGCTTGCCAATGTTAGTTCATCAGGCTTAATCTCCTCTTGAAACATTTTACGAAGAAGCTTCATAGCCTCCATCACGTCCCCGAGCAGCCCATAACCCACAACCATAGTGTTCCATGACACTATAGATCTAGTGGTCATCGCATCAAAAATTTTGCGAGCATCATCTGCGTGTTCATTCTTTGCATACATATCAACAAGACCACTAACCACTAGAACATCATAATCAAAAGACAATTTTATAGTAAGACCGTGAATCTGAGTTCCTGATTCCCTGAAGCCCAAACTAGCACATGAATTAAGCAAACTAGAAAATATGAAAACATCCCCAACCAAATCTCCCTGTCGCATCAAATTAAAAACTGCAAAAGCCTTTTCTGGCAAGCCATTCAAAGCATAGCAAGACACCATCACATTCCACAAAACCACATCTCTGCACGATACTATATCAAAAACACAACGCGCTTCCTCCACTAATCTACATTTCCCATACAAATCAATCAGAGCGGCATTAACAAAGCAATTGAACTCAAACCCCAATTTTATCAGTAAACAATGCAATTGTCTTCCAATCACAACATCATTTACCTCGATGCACAAACGGAGCAGTCCATTAAGCGTTATAGAATCCAAATCTACCTCGTCCCGCAACATTCTCTCAAAGTAAAAGAAACCCATGTAGAGACTCGACTCATGTACGCTTTCCCGATAAACATACCCACAAATAACCGTATTCCAAGTCACAACGTTTCTCATAGGCATTTCGTCAAGCAGCCCGTCTACGTCCAAAGATTCCCCGCATTTCACATAAACACCTAAAACCCTATTGTGCAAGGGCATCAGGTGGACCAACCCGGACTTTATGAGGTGCCCATGAACTTGTTTCCCTGATAAAAGACAACCCGATTCGGCTGCGAGTTTGAGGGCTTTGGAGAAGAAAGAAAGCGCGGAACGACTATATTCCAATTGAGTTGATTCGTGGAGAGTCCCCGAGTCTCTAACTAGAGCAGGAACGCGAAGTGACAGTATTCGAAAGAGGGATGTAGTTGTGGCTCTTCGAAGCATGTTCTTAGTTTGTAGTCACAAGCTTCATAGAAACTTAGGGGCGCGAAAATTTAACGAGCATATCAAACAAACCGGGGGGGTTTGAGAGAAAATGTACGGAAGCAGCTTAGGACCGTAGGATGAAGCAGCTTAGGACCGTAGGATGATTAATAAAAGAAAACCAGGGAAGTACTGAAAATTTTTATTTGGACTCAAATCTGGCCTAAAGTCTACAGTAAATAGATTCTACGCTCGTGATTGAGTTTGAGTTTGTCTCCAAGCCAGGTTGCACGGCCATGATTAAATTTAGATCAAATTTAAGTTTTTAATTTAAAATTTTAAAATTAAGATATTTTTATTTCAAAATTTTTAATTTTAATCTCAAATAATTCAAATATGATTTAAAATTCAAAAATTAAAAAAAGTTTCTAAACTGACGCTAAATCCTATCAACTCAAATCCTGGGTTTGATAAGATTTGAGACTCGTGAATGAGTTCGACTTCAAACTCGATTAGAGTTGGACCAAGTTTTATTAAATTTAAAATTTTAATTACAATTTTAAAATTAACGACTTTTTATTTGAAATTTTTAATTTCAAAATAAGGTAATTCGAATATGATTTAAAATTCTAAAATTAAAAAAAAAACTTCAAACTCTACTCTAAATCCTACTGATTCAAATCAAATCCATTAATTTGGGAACAAGTTCAGACTAAAATGACATCCCTGCAAATACAAGCACAAGTAAAAGTTATAAAGATTATCATTTTTTTTTTTTTTAGATACAGAATAATTCGCAACCGTTATCTTTTAAATGCATACTAGGTAAATCTCTAGATTGACACAATAATCTGCAAATCATGCTAATCGGGTACTCCACATTAGACAAATTTTATACGACTGATTCGATCGAGAGAACGTAAATAGGAGAGATTCAAATACGGGACTTTTTAACCCCATGCCTCATATTCCACTAACTCAACCACTCTCTAAGGGCAATATATTTATAAGTTTTCTTAAGCGTAATAGGTTATACATAATTATGCGTTACTTATATTTATGGTCCGATTAATTTAATCTACGACCACTAAATCAAACACAATCATATTCGTTTCTTGATAAATATGTAATATATGAATTACGAATGATTTATCAAACAATACATGAATTTGTCCATTTTTTAAATTAAAAAATAGAATGTCACTTATTAACATCTATTTTGTTTTTTAAGAGACATAAATAAATAATTTTTACATGATTACAT
>JAOSBK010000009.1:26319695-26331978 GCA_027568895.1 Erythroxylum shatona | reverse complement strand
AGATTTTGAAGATGTTAGAGCTTTAAACAAGTAAGCTTGTTATGGTTCTTTATTTTTGTATAAGATGAAGCATGCATTACGTTAGCTCATTGTTAAATGGTTAGGAAATAGTGATATACATATTTGCTGAAAAGTGAGTGAGGAAATTTTGGGTATACCGTATGTGTTGTTCAGCATATTTGATGATCAATAGATTATAAGATGTTGTTGAAATGATTTTTAAGTTAGAAAAATCAGTGAAAGCATATATAGGGAGAGTGTAGAAAATTATGAAAAGTTGATATGTGTATTCTCTGTTTTCATGATTTTTACGTGAAATTTTGGATTTTTTAAAAATGAACAAAAAGCGAATTTAGAGTTATGGAAAAGATGTTAGATGATGTCTGGATATGAGAAAGATATATTTTAGAAAAGAAATTGAAGAATGAGCAGAAAATGAAAATGCAGAAACATGACAGTGAAGGAAAGTAGAAAACGTGAAATATATGCGTGGGTGTGATTTTTTTTATTGATGACTATGAAAAATGATTCTGGAACTTTTGTGAATGTTTAGAGCGTAATGGAAGTCGAAAATGGAGGTTGAAATAAGTTAGAAATGGTTTAAGTGAAAGATAAGAAGAAGAAGAGAAAACGACAGAGTTAGTAAGAAGGAGAGTCGCGATCATGCTTCTGATGATCGCAACTTCCCTTTAAAGTCAGCATGATTGCAACTTTGAGTGGAGACTCGTGATCGTGCTCATGCATGATTACGACATTAGGTCAAAACTCGCGATCATGCATTCTGTGGCTAGAGAAAATTGAATATATTTCAGTATTTTGGCCATATCTTCCTCTCCTGACCTCCAAATGACATGAGACTTAACCATTGGACTCGTAACACACTAATCTGTATCTCCACCAAAAATCATAGCCATCTAAAATCAACTAAGAGAGATCAAGCGAAAAGTATGGGATGGGTTAGATGGAGTGCACACGAGTGTGAGTTTTTCTTTCACAACTGTGACTTTTGCACAGTTATGAGTTTATGTTGCATGGCTGTGACTTAATTAATTTAGTGGGGTTATTGGTTTTAAGTTGAAAATGTTAACTATGCTGAAACATGATAACTGGGAAGATTTCATGGAGCAAGCTTCAGTATTTTGAAAATATCTTATTTTGTTGTTATCCTAATGGAATGATTTTTAATTTGAAGTAACCTAGAGAATATAGATGCAAATTATCTGAAGAAATCAAATTCTAATTTAGTCGCTAAGACTTTCAATTTTTGGACGGAAGTTGAGTATGGTATATTATTTCAAGATAAGAATAATCCGAAAATGTTTGGAGAATAACTTTCGAAATACTGAACCAAATCGAATGATTTTGGTGTCATTAGAAACTTAAGACAATGGGGAACATTTTTATAGAAGAAAGTGTTGTCAATTACTTCATTTGCATTGACTAATTGATCATGAAAAATAGACCCGAAGGTTTGGAAATTTGGAGAAATTGATAAGAAGAAAGGGAAGTTTGGATAATGTGTGATCTTGTAATGTTGGAATAACATTTATGAATGAATTGTTGATATCAAAGTACCCAAGGTATGAGTTTGTTTGGGAATAAATATATTCATATGATTGAAGTTGTGATTCAAAGAAGAGGTGTAAAGTGTATCAAGTTAAAGTGGATGAGAATTCGATAATAGGAGCAAATAATGCTACAAACGAAATGACAAGTAATTGAGTGATAAAATGCGAATGTGGATATAGTGTGAAATTTGAAAATATACCAGTTGAGCATGCATTGTACTTATTCTATATACACATTTGTGTATAAATGAATGCTTACAATTATGCATTTATTAATATATGTGCAACGTGGTATTGCATAATTTGAATGTGCAGGATAAACATCTGCATTTAGACATTTTTAGATCTTGGAAGTAATTGCTAATTTGGAGCATACTGTGAGTCAACCTAGATGGTATTACTTTGAGGGTTTGTTTTGTTAAATTCTGTATTTGAATTATGCAATATAATGAATATGTTTTTATAAATTGTATGTGTTATGTGATCGAGTGAGCCATTAAGAATGATCACCCACTAAGTTAGCAAAACTCACCCAAATTTTGCAATAATTTTTTTAGGCGAAGAAGAGTTACCTCGTTGGGCAAATGGGAGTATAGCCACTGCATTCAAGAAAGAGGTAGATGTCGGGATCAGTTTGCGTTTGCATTTTTATTTTCTTATTTTTATGTAAATTTGTATATTTCTTGATTTCTGTACAATATGTATTCAAATATTTTTGTGTATAATAACTGGTGAAAAATGGAAATGCTTTGTAAAAGAGATTGATTAAAGTGTAATGACAATTATGATTTCGACTTTCATAAAATAAAAGTTTGAGTTCGATTTGATTTCTGATTTCCGCATATGCGTATGATCAATGTGAAAAGATTTTGTATTGAGTTTCAATGAGTTTTGACTGTTCTAGCATGCCGCTTTTACGGGATTCGCAATTGAACATCACTCAGGATGTCGGGCACTTGTCTTGCAAGGGTGGGGGCCTATAGTTATAGTGTGGGATATGGGTGAAAGCATTTTCTTGTAGACATTATTGATGGAATGATCTTGCCTAATTTTGTTCTAATAGTTTTTAACTAATGGTTGGAGATTAGAAGTGCTTGTTAGGCATATTTCATTTTCAATATTTGAAAATTTTCTTACTAGTCACAATCACTTATTATGTTTCAAGTTTCTCATTTTTTTACCGTTCCTAACTAATAAAGAATATACCTATATAAATTGATATGGGAAATGTAACCAATTCTAAATAAAATAATAGAAATACATTAATATAGTAAATATTTGTATATAACAATATTTAATATTAAGTCATACATTAATACGATAAATATATTTCATATAATTACTTTGCTTAGTAACACCCAATAATTACAATAAAGATAACCCAACTGCAAATCAATAGCCTCCTTAACAATAAGTCATCTTGTTAACTCTTTAATTTATTGTTGATCTCCTAAAACTCATTGGTTACATTTATACTTCTTTTTATGAATTTTGTTTTCATGTCACATAAAATTATGACATTTTTATTTTCTTTGAAAATGATATAAGAAAATTTTAGTAATCCATTAATATAAAATCTAATTTAAAAATTAATTAGATATCTAAAATTTTTCCTAAATGATGCATATCCATATAATCACTTTCCTTATTTAAACTTGGTCCAAGAAGCCTCATAGGTGTTACCAAGCCACAATCAAAATAATGCAAATGGTTTTCAATTTTATTAGTTGTACTAATAAATGAACTTATCATTTTCATTTCTGTAACGAAGAAATAAGGAATACAACAACTAAAAATAAACCTTAAAAGTAGAAAGAATAATCAAATTTCAAAATTTCAATCAACCATGACATGCATATAGAGTATAAAGCAAAGCTATAAGACCTTACAATAAATCATTAGCATTTTAGACCATTCGTCACTAACTCATAATCAACAATCTGGTTTAGTTATCAATTATTAACCCAAAACACAAAATAAGAAACACCATAAACATGAACTATGATAAGTATAAAGTTTTTTATACATTGCCATTAAAGTGGTCAATTGAAGAAGCTTCTTATATAGTTTGAAAACTAAATATCCATTTTCCTAAAAATCCATTTTCTATTACATATATTCTCTTCTACATATTTTAACCAATTAACTTTTGAAATTATTACTTAAGTAAGTATATATGAACTTCATGTTTTAATTAGCCTTCAATGGCATAAAATAAGGTTGATAATAAAAATAGAAGATGACCACATATACAATTTAGTGCACAGAAAACAAAAATGAGGACAAAAACATAAGAGAAGAGAATATAAGAATTTAAAGAAAGACGAAAGTGAATATATAATTGGTCACTATAAGAAAAAACATATTAGTATATGATTTTTATAGGGAAACATCAAAATGAAAAATGTATAAACATGCTTTGGAGGAAAAAGAATCATAGATTTTAGGGCAAAATACCATTAAATTGCCATGTAATTCTAAACAATGAAGGAGTTTATTAGCGGATGAAAGGAACCCGTGTGGACAATTTAACTAACATTTAATTTCTTTAAATAATGTATTATAACAACTAAAATAGTACACACTAGATTGCACACGAAAACATATACAGTCCAAAACATAACAATAGGTGCATTCAGTCCAAAACATAACAATAGGTGCATTACGAAATGAGACACAAACTAGCTCAAAATCATAAGCTTAAGCTTACAGTCACCATTAACATTTCTAACATTGATTAAAAATATATAAGTATTCCATACAAATGAGTGAATCATACTAGTCGGTAGAGGAAGTACTATCAATTAACTCTCTTCCTAAAATCAATTTGTTTCATTTTTAGCGAATACTATGTGAGGAGTTTCATTTGAAATTTATATGCTCTATTGAAACCAAAATGCCTGTAATCTTTCAACTTCTTTACCATTGTACCTTTGAACAAAAGTTAAACACAAAGATCATGCAAAGAGTGTAAAACCAAAAATGAAGATAAATAACCAATTAACCTTTGAAATTATTACTTAAGTAAGTATATATGGACTTCATGTTTTAAGTAGCCTTCAATGGCATAAAATAAGGTTCATAATAAAAATAGAAGATGGCCACATATACAATTTAGTGCATAAAAATCAAAACCTAGGACAAAAGCATAAGAGAAGAGAATATAGGAATTTAAAGAAAGTCAAAAGTGAATATATAATTGGTCACTATAAGAAAAAACATACTAATATATCAATTTTATAGGGAAACATCAAAATGAAACATGTATAAACATGCCTTGGAGAAAAAAGAATAAAAGATTTCAGGTCATAATACCATTAAATTGCGATATAATTCTAAACAATGAAGGAGTTTATTAGCAGATGAAAGGAACCCGTCTTTACAATTTAACTAACATTTAATTTCTTTATATAATGTATTATAACAACTGGAATAGTACATACTAGATTGCACACAAAAACATATACAGTCCAAAATATAACAATAGGTGCATTATGAAATGAGACACAAACTAGCACAAAATCATAAAGCTTAAGCTTATAGTCACCATTAACATTTCTAACATTGATTAAAAATATATAAGTATTCCATACAAATGAGTGAATCATACTGGTCAGTAGAGGAAGTACTATCAATTAACTCTCTTCCTAAAATCAATTTGTTTCATTTTTAGTGAATACTATGTAAGGAGTTTCATTTGAAATTTACATGCTCTATCGAAACCAAAATGCCTGTAATCTTTGAACTTCTTTACCATTGTACCATTGAACAAAAGTTAAACACAAAGATCATGCGAAGAGTGTAAAAGCAAAAATGAAGATAAATAACCAATTAACTTTTGAAATTATTACTTAAGTATATATGAACTTCATGTTTTAAGTAGCCTTCAATGGCATAAAATAAGGGTGATAACAAAAATAGAAGATGACCACATATACAATTTAGTGCACAGAAAACAAAACTAAGGACAAAAACATAAGAGAAGAGAATATAAGAATTTAAAGAAAGTCAAAAGTGAATATATAATTGGTCATCAAAATGAAACATGTATAAACATGCCTTGGAGGAAAAAGAATCACAAATTTTAGGGCAAAATACCATTAAATAGCCATATAATTCGAAACAATGAAGGAGTTTATTAGTGGATGAAAGGAACCCGTGTGGACAATTTGACTAACATTTAATTTCTTTATATAATGTATTATAACAACTGGAATAGTGCGCACTAGATTGCACACGAAAACATATACAGTCCAAAATATAACAATAGGGGCATTACAAAATGAGACATAAACTACCTCAAAATCATAAGCTTAAGGTTACAATCACCATTAACATTTCTAACATTGATTAAAAATATATAAGTATTCCATACAAATTAGTGAATCATACTAGTCGGTAGAGGAAGTACGATCAATTAACTCTCTTCCTAAAATCAATTTGTTTCATTTTTAGTGAATACTATGTGAGGAGTTTCATTTGAAATTTATATGCTCTATTGAAACCAAAATGCCTGTAATCTTGTAATCTTTCACCTTCTTTACCATTGTACCTTTGAACAAAAGTTAAATAGAAAGATCATGCAAAGCGTGTAAAACCAAAAACAAAGATAAATAAGTAAGTATAAAGCAAGAAAAAAATTTTAAAAGAGCAAAGGAATCAATAGTAATAATGAAGGAAATCACAAGAATAACAAATAAAGAAAGTAAAAGCTCAAAGGTGATTAAAGCAATGAGTCAACAAACTAACAGTAAAGCCTCTTTTGATCAACTTTCAATTAAAAAGAAGTCTAATTCAATAGCAGACAAACATGATCATAATGCATGAAGAAATTTTAAGTCTTAGTCTAAGTAAGTCCATGTTGCATATTCACTTTAAGCTTATATAGAACAAATTGATCTAAAGAAGGCAATAAAAGACTATAGTAAGAGTAAGGAAAGAACAAAGCAATAACAAGTTCATATAAGAAGAGATCTGAGATTAAAAAAGTTCACCATCTAAACTACAGTTGAAAAATGTATATTAATGAAAGTGTTAAAGTTTAACATTCACAAGGTAATTACAACAGCAAAAAAGGACTTTATGGTAAGAAAAACTAATAATTTTGGTAGTTCTACCCAAATAATTCATTTTTCTTATCAACCAGATCACCAAACACAAGTTAACATACAAAAAATGATGCATCCAAAAGAGAAAAGTTGGTAATATATCCAGGAACCAACCAAGACTTAAAATGAAGCTACACAAAACATTTAGTTTAAGGAAGAAAGGATCTTCAGAAAAAAAAAAAAAGCAAAATATTTGGAATTAATGCTTTTTGATACTTCTTATTCAAGATGAAAAGAACCATTCTAATAAAACAAAATGTTTAAGAAACAAATTACAGGAACCCTAAAGGGATAAGATGTTCAGTTGAAATCTTAAAAACCTAACATTTGATAATAGTGATTCAGAGATGTATACCTGAAGCAATAGATAAAAGTAGTAGACCCAACTATATAGTTAGTGTAATAGAGTTGAGAAGCATTGGTAGACAAAGAGAGGAGAGAATAAGTAGTTGAAGATATAGACAGAGAGAGGAGATGAAGATAATTGCACCTAGGAGTTAACAATCGACCAATGGGGAAGTTAGTCAAAATTGGGGGAAAATTAGGTTTAAGATGTGAATTAAGATATTTGACAACTTGGGTCATTTTACGATTAAGGTCGGGTCAGTATGGAGTCTTACTAAATGATGAGTTTACGTCACCTAATCACCTAATTTTCATTAGCCTACATGGACCAATTTTCACAGGACAAAAGTTTCAGTATTTTTTTAACAAAAGTTAATTGTAGGAGGTTTTTCTTGGACAAATTTAAACTATAGACATTTTTTTATAATTTCGAATGATGGAAATTTTATCTAAGCATAGGAGAGTTTTTGTCTTTTACTCTAATTAAAGAAGATTACTTGACAAATAGTAATAAAATCAAGTGAATCAATAATAAATTTTAAAGAAGATAATATATGCAGGATTTAATACAAAATTTTTAAATAGATACTAGAGATTCTCCTCTCAAAAACTTTGATCTATAGTTTCAAATTTAATATTTCTATTACTGCAAATTTTAGTTGATGTAAGCTAGCAGCGACACCATTAGTACGTAATATTTTGAAAACCTCCATAAACACTGACCTTTCATAAAATGACTTTTTTTGGTTACAAAGGGAAAAAACCAATAAAAAAAACTAACATCTTACTAACGTAGTGTTCTGCAATACAAAGTTCCTTGCTTGTCTTGGTGGATAAGCTCCATGGTGGCTGTCGGAGGCTTCTGAAGTATATGCAGGCCTGGGTTGGATAAAACTGTGAGAGAGGCTAGACTATCAACATACTGGTTCCCTTCACGATATACATGCTAGAATTGCACCTCCCAAGTTTGGCGGATTGAACCACGGGTACCTGCCACCAAAAAAATATCCTGAGAAGAAACTATATTGGAAGAGGAAAGAATGTTAATCACCTCTAGTGAATCCACTTCTATGATAACTTGTCTATATCCAAGCGTCCATGCCAGTGTAAGTCCCGAGTAAACTCCCCAGAGTTCAGCAACTAAAGGTGAGCCCCTTCTAATGTGTTGTAGAAATCTACCGCACCACTGACCCTAACAGTCCCTAAGTAATCCTCTAGTTGTAGCGATGTTAGGCCCTTATTTAACTGCTCCATCTGTATTTAGCTTGTTCTAATCCTCCTTTGGTTTGGTCCAACTAACTACATTACCCACAGGTAAACCTTGTGTCTTAAAGTCACAACTTTCCATAGCCCTTGCCCTAATTATCCAATCCATGTACTCCATAACGACTTTATTATCTTCTTCTAGCTAAGCAAAGATAGCCTCAAAATGCCTTTTGCTTCTCTATTGCCATAAAAACCAGCATGCTACTCCATATATTGTAACCCACTCTATTAGTTTCACTTGTGAGTGCTTCATTAGGTTGGATTTCACCCACATCCCCTCATCCTATTGAAAAGAATTCTATCAACCACCTCCTGGGGAATTTACCTCAGAAGGCTTTCACTCTCAGACAATCTCGTATTGTATGCAATGTGGACTCTTCTTGCCTATAGAAGTGACAGTTGCTATCTGTAGTAAGATGTCGAGCCACTCGCTATTGATTGGTTAGTAATTTTATCTTAACTAATAATCAAAGGAATGCCCTAATCCACTAAGGCCCTGCCCATTTTCAGATTAATTCCCAGAGACTATTAGTAGCATCCATGGTACTAGCTTCTATTAAGTCATAGGTTGATGCCACCATGAATCTCCTATGATTTGTTTGTCCCTACACCATTTTATCTTCCTCTATGCTTTCTACATTAGTTTGGAGTGTCACAATATCCATACATACTATGGAAAGGAGATATCTTTGGAACAAATTCCACTTCCAGGTACCGTCTTCATTCGTATAATCTGCAATTGTAGCATAAAGAGTGCTACCAAAGATAGGAGAGGTCACCATGAATATTAATGGACCCCAATCATTCGCCCAGTTATCTAGCCATAAGAAAATGCGTCTCCTATTACCTAGCTTTCATTTTATGCCCTGTCGTACAATCTTCCATGTTGTAGATATTCCCCTCTAAATGACCGAAGCCCTTTCCTATCTAAAGTGTGAGGGATAGGGTAAGGATCGATTTGATATTTTACCCTCAAGATCCTGGCCCATAAAGCTATGGGTTGAGTAATCGAAGCCTAGCCTAATTTGACAGTAACACATTATTGGAAAAATGAATACGTTTAATGCCTAGTCTCCTTGCTTTTTTGGGCTGACAATTTGTTTCCTATTTAACTATGTGCATTTTCCTATGCTCACCCATTGAACCCCATATAAAATCCCTTATGATTCGCTCCAAATCATTGCAAAATTGTCGCGAAAGTCTCATCATTTTCATCGTGAAAATTAGGAGGGACAAAATTACTGATTGGGTTAAAGTAACTCGCTTCGCTAGAAACAACATCCTTACACACCATCCTGCAAGTTTTTTTATGCTTTATCTAAGATGTGTTGATAGGTATTTCTCATTGTACACTCATAGATCAATGGAATTTTTAAATACTTTCCAAGATTGTTTGTACTTGTAATGTGCAAAGCTTGATTGAGACGCCACGTATTTGCTAAAGATACATTTTTGGAGAAGAAATCTGAGTTTTAACATTATTAACTTTCTAGCCTGAGGCCTTACAAAACACCTCCATCGTCCTTGCTATCACTTTCGTCTGTGATTCTATAGCTTTAGTAAATAAAACAAGATCATCCGCAAAGAAAAGATGGGATAGGGGAGGCACTTTAGGGCTCAGTTTTATAGATTTCTAATGCCCATGTCCCACCTCCTTCGCAAAGGTGACCTAGTCGTTCCATGCACAACACATAAAGATAAGGCAAGAGTGGATCGCCTTGTCGAATACCCTGTGAAGGACTGAAAGGATCAGTAAGGTTGCCCTATCAAGTAACCTGCATAGACATTGTTGTCACACACTTCATAATGACACTGATTAAATTAGTCGGTAACTCAATTTTCGTTAATGTGTTTCGTATAAGATTCCATATAATCCGGTCGTATGCTTTTTCCAAATCCACCTTGATAGCAAAATATCTTGTTTTCCCCTTCTTCTTACATATCAAGTGGATGACCTCCTGAGCGATGATAATATTATTAGTTATTTTCCTAATAGGAATAAAACTGCATTGATTCGCCTCCATTGGATGATCTAGGTGGTTTTTCAAACAATTCATAATACCTTTAGCAATAATCTTGTACATCACAATATAGAGGCTAATCGGTCGAGATTGAGAGATATTATTCAGGAATGGGATTTTAGGGATCATACCAAAATGGTTTGGTTTACATTTCCCATCGTTCCAGTCGGAATACTTCCTAAATGTACTCCACCACTTTTGGCCTAACTTTCCCACATTGCTTTTGAAAAAATAAGGCATTGAAACCATCTACCCCTAGGGCTTTATTAGGATTCATGTCAAAAACTGTAGTCTTGATTTCAGTTTCATGTATTGTTTAGGATAGGGCATGAATCCTTTCCTCCGAAAGCCAAGGAAAAGCTCCTAAGATCGAAAACTGGTGAGTAGTCCCCATAAAGTTGCACAAAAAAAGGACCTAGCTAATAGGCACAGTTGCAACAGGTCAGATATCAAAGGCCCATTGGAATCAATGAGTAAATCTATGTTCATTTTCTTTCTTTTAGAAAGAGTGATAGTATGGTAATATTTAGTATTCCGATCACCCTTCGAAATCCATTCGCATCTGGCTCTTTGATGCCAAAAAATTTCCTCCTCATATAATACCTGCATCAGTTCCCCACTCAGCTTTTCCTCTAAGACTAAAAGTGAATCTAAATTGCCTACAATCATGACCCTCTGAATTCCCTCCAAACTTGCTAGTAGTTTTTTTTTTCCTATAGAATATATTGCCAAAATCTAACTGATCCTATCTCATGAAATGGTTGGAGAATTGGGCTAAGGATTTGATCGTCATCTCCTATGTTGGAAACCAATGCTTGGCTACCACATCGTCAAAACCTGCATGTGTTAGCCAAGCATTTTGGAATCGAAACACTAGAGATCCAATTATTCGTGGTCGTGGTCTTTGTAAGTGAATCAACATAGGTCTATTATCTGAACCAAGAAATGGTAAATGATGATTCACCATGTGAGGAAAAACCTACAGCCAAGTCGTCGAACCAAAAACTCTATCCGCCTAGCTTGTACCATGCCTCGTCGCCACATAAACTTTGATCCAACAAATCCTAAATCATGCAGTCCACTCCCATACACCCAGTCTTGAAACTGTTTATTCACCACCTGCACTGACTTGGCTCCACCCCTTTTATCCGAGATCTCCATTTTTGCATTAAAATCTCCTCCTACTGGCCAGGGTTTATGGATAGATCATCCTAACCATCTTAATACTAGCTAAAGAAAGTTCAGGAAGAAGATTGCGGGCTTGCATAAACTACTATAAAATCGAATAAGCAAGAAACATACTTGATATTGGTATGGATAAATTGATGATGGGCTATTACTACTAAGATATCAAATTCATCCTTCCATAATAGCCATATCCCTTCAGAAAAACCTTCTACTTCTACTTGAAAAGAAAATTCAAGCGCCAAATTATAGTCTACTTCATTAGCTCGAGATCCACTAATTCGGGTTTCCATTAAAACGAGGATACTAGGTTTATAATTACTAAGGTAATTTTGTAGGATGGCATGGAATCTAGTCCCCCTGTCTCTTGACAATTCCATATTATCATCAACATAAGGAAATAAAAAGGGAATAGTCTACTCTATAATAGAGTAGAACTTGTACCTCCTCCGTGAGCTTCCTGTTTCTGTCACCGTGTGTTTGCATTGCATTTTTCTCATCAGGACGCATTTAAGTCACGTCGTCCAGCACACCCAACCCTGTTGCTAAATTGGGAGGTTCGGTGGGAGGAAGTGTGGTACCCTCCCTGAACCTAGCAATTGCCTCAGGGTCCTCAACTCCTTCCATTAGTTAGAGTCGCTCCTTAAGAGCCTATTCTCTGTCCACAAAAGCCTGACTATCACCAAACATTTCTATATGTTGGATCCCGTTTTCGGAACCCAACTCTTGCGAAAACCATCATAATTAACTTGAGCGTGCACATCATCTTGAAGGGTTATTGCATTAAACC
>JAOSBK010000009.1:26301987-26314969 GCA_027568895.1 Erythroxylum shatona | reverse complement strand
ATATCTTTAACAATATTAACAATCTTGAAGTTTTGCTTTTGTTTATACAATTGATGACAATTTTACTATCAGCATACGTGTTTTCAAGTATTGCAATGATTAAAGACATTTAAAAAAAGATTTGTATTCATAATGATCTAAAAACTGTTTATAATATCTCTAACATAAGTCATGTGGAATTACAAATTCGCAGCAACTTCATTTCTATTACAATCTTCTTCATTCCTTGAATACTAAGTTAAAATAAAAAAATAAAAAAATGGTTTGAAGTATACTTGAAGTAAATGAAGTTCTATAACTTACATGTTTTCTTTTTACAGTTTAATATAAACATAATTGTCATACTAAAGCATTTTAAGAAATTTTTATGACTTAGTTTCAATTGTTAATAACACCATTTATTCAATATTTAATTGGAAGTTCACTATAATTAAGTTAAGTTATAATATGCTATTATAAAGAAGTTAAGTTATGCAGTAGTGGTTTACTTCACAACAATTACTTATGTGTTCATCTAACACCCCTTTAAATATATACTACTATGCACTGCTATATATATGTCTTTACTTATGCTTGAGACTATGTACTGTTATATATGCCTTACATTTTTTTCTTTTCAACTTTAAGCCTTATTCTCTGTTTTCATATATAAAAGCCAACAATAATTTATCAATGCTCCAACAAGTCTGTCAAGGATGAAATTCTATTAAGACCAGTAATAATCTTCTCTTTGAAGATGATTAACAAATTTTCCTATCTTCTACAACATGAAGATAACGTGGGGAACCAATCTCTCCAACTACATTCATACTATATATAGCCTATTGAAAGAAATAAAAATTTTGTTAATGGCTAAATTCATTCACAACCAATTTCAACTACCAATGGTTTCCTCTTCTAGTTTTTGCTCTAATGGAAATCTATATGGGAAGAAACTCTTTTACTTAGTGTCATAACCCAGAAAACATAAACACCCTACAATCCATGTTAATATCACACAGATAACGCATCTTTATCATTATTCATACCACCTAGATAACTCAGACACCCTTCAATGATGTCAATTAGCAATTAACACATCCTAAGTAGTTCAGATGATTTTTCACTCCAACTTTAAACAAGTTGATGCAAGCACATTTAAACAAGTTGACCCAACTGCTTCACTATCACAAAGGGGAACAAGCAGGTTGTTACAACCTTTCATCAAATAGAAAGACTCGCATAGATACAAGGAAGAGACAGGATGCAGATCAATTCCAAAAGAAAATCAAGTTGATTGGAAGAGACGAGAAGGCCAAATAAACATCACAAAAGCTATTTGGCTAATGAGGTAAGCCAAACAACCACATTGATAAAAAAAAAAGAAAATTAGCGACGAAGTTAGGTTTACAAGAGACATACGTAATTCGTGTAATTGGTAGAGAAATGTTTGAGAAGACCATGAAAAGCAAAAGAGACAAGCTTGAAGGCGAGAGTGAGGAGGACAAGAGCAAGGGAGATGAGAGCGTGAAGCGTAAAGACGAGAGTGAGAGAGACAAAGATATTTTGGTCCTCAACGTTGTAAAGTTTATTCCAACATACCCATAATAGGTAAAGACAAGGGTATGCCCTCTTTAGCTATTCCCCAAGGTCTGGGAATAATTAACCCGAGAATAACTATTATAACTCTCCTTTTCTAACTAAACACAAGAATGGGTAATTGTCAAGAATATACTAAGAATAGAATATTTATTCCATTGAACCAGACATGCTATGAGTGATTTCTTCAGGGCTTGGTACCTTAGGAATGATACAAATGAAAGTTTTACTAATGTTGCTACAGGAGATTCGTCCTTCAAAAACATTCCTGATAAAAGCGCAAATATCATTCTGCACTATATTTTAGTGTTTTTGAAAGAAAATTGCATAGAGTTCATTGAGTCCAAGGGCCTTCACACTTCCCAAACTAAAAACTGCTTGCTTTATTTCATCTTCCATAATTGGTGTTTGTAGCATTTGAAGTTGCTCAGTTTTCAAAGGAGGAAACTTACCGCAAAAGTAACCAACATTGTTGCTAGACCCCTCCGTGAACAAAGTTGAAAAGTAGTTTTGCGCCATAACTTTCAGTTCAAATGCATCCGTTATCTATAAATGAGTACTAAGATTTTAATGTAATAATACACCATATCAGGCTTGTTTATTTTCATTTCATATATGTTAGAGGCATATACGTTGTTCTCAATATTCTTTGATAATGTTGTTGTATTATGTTGATCTAATTGACTTCTAGATTTGTCCTCTGTGGTTTTGAATTTGCCAGATTTCGAAGTTTTGGTTTGGGGATTTCTAGGTTTCTTTGGATTTTCTTTTACCATTCATTTCAAACTGTTTCTTTGACCGTTAGTCGTTGGTTAGGTCATTTAGGATTCAAACCTTCTCGGGGTTTCTTTTGATTGCTAGTTCTTCTGTGGTTTAATAGCAAGATTTGATTTTTACATGGGGGGTTGGGTTAGAAATGAAATGTTATGAAAATAATATGCTCCCTCGTAACCTTGAAGATCTTCAAGTCCTCAGGTTTGTTTTTTTTTGCCTTTTGGGTACTTTTGTTTTCTGTAAATATGCTAATGGTACGTCTCTTTAGCTTAAACTAGTAAAGTTTCCTTCTTTTTGTTGTTATCGTTTATGGGTCTTGCTTCAAATCTCCTTTGATCTTCGCATTCTCAAGACGCTATGTCTTTACTGGGATTTTCTGGTTTATGGATCCGTTTTCCTATCATTTTCTGTTGAAATCTTTTTTTTTTCATATCATGTGTGTGTATGATTTCAACCTTATGCGTCTGATTTCTGGATTTCTTTTTAATCATGTTATTCTATATAGCTCTCTTTCGTTTCTTTCTTTGCATAGTTTTATTGCGATACCATGTAAGTGTTCAATGGAAAAAAATACTTCATATCATGCATAGTAGGATCAAGGTCACATGTATGTGTTTATTTTGGGTAATGTGAAAATTTATCTTGTCGATGCCATTATGCTTCCAGCACCGATGCCACTATCATTCACTACGATTGGATTTTCCACGATCTTCGACCGAGGTATGTGTTTTACCCATTCCCTAGCTGCTCTTTGTGGTCCTTTAAGTGAAATTAAACACCTACTATTATTATTATCTTTTTATTGGGTTTCTTATTAATAGTTGTTTTATCATCATCATCGTCGTCGTCGTCGTCATCATCATCATCATTATTATTATTAGTATTCTTATTATTATTTATTTCTATTATTATTATCCTTATATATTTGTGGTAATTTTATTTACTTAAATATTTTGCGTGTCGTTTTACTTATGTACTCTTTTAACCTGCATCAATATTTTCCTGTCACATCTGTAAATGAGTCTATCAGAAACAGTCTCTCTACTATGTAGAGGTAAAGCTGCGTACTATCAGACTTTCTCAGACTCCGTTTTACTACGGGATTTTGAATTGGATGTGATAATGATGATGATGTCTACAAATGAGTGAATATCATACTTAAATCACCTTGTTAACATTAATTTTAACTGATGATTTGTGCTTAGTACCTCTTAAAATTGGTTAAAATTTGCATTCAAATGTTATTGATAATGCAATATTTCATTTTTCTAGTGAGATTCTCGCTGAAATATAGGATCTGGAAAAGTTCAACAGTATATAGTCTAACCATACATAATAGAGAAGTTATTTATGATAAATTAATATAAATACAAAATATCAATAACTACGCATGATTAAACATATAAAAATATGTAATACAATGTTTCTAAAAAATAAAAGTATGTAATACAATACCTATAAAATATGGTAAAAGATTAAGAATGTAAGATAAAATACATAAGTAAATACACAAACTAAGACAAAAAAAATCCAATTTTGTATGATGTTATCAAATCACATGATGAGTATTGTGGTTTGGCAATGATACAAATATGATAGATAATGTACCATATAATATAATTATGTAGATAAGTTTTACACTAATTTCATCATTTTCTGGTAAGTTTTTTAACAAAAAATTATATTTGAAAATACAAATGATAAAAATGAAATATAATAAATATAAAATTTTCATGTAGTTAAATCTTTTTTAAAATTAATAATTTTTAAATTTTTGTAATCTTTAATTTTAAAAATTTTCATTTCTTAAACTTTGGTTAATATATTGATGAAGTATACGCGATATCAACATTACAAGTGAACAAATCGAATGATGCTTATATGATGATTCAACTCAATTCTTAAATTCGAATAAAATTAATTTAACGTTATTCAAACTAATAATTTATTATAATTATTTAAAATCATTAATTTAACTTAAATTTAATTAGTTCGAATCAAGTTTTAAAAACTAAGTTGTGTTATCGTATCTTTGATTTGTACAAGTTTGACGTTCATATCACGTGTTTTTTGCCATTATTTAAAAAATCTTTAAAATAAAAATATTAAAGATTAAAGATTAATAAAATTCAATTTTTAGTTTTTTAAAAGTTTCTTCTAGCATAAAAGGTTAAATATATTTTACCTAAAATAAAATCTAAGAAAAGTAAATAATCATTCTAAAAAACTATAAGGATGATAATGAGTCAAGTCGGGTCGAGTTCGCCCCAGGCTTGAGCCCAGTCTAACAACTTTTGTTTAGACTTGGGTCCCGCCCGAGGCCCTATCGACTTTGGTTAGTTGAGCCAAAGCCTGAGCTCAAACTTGACTCGGCTTAACCTTACCTAATTTTTTATTTTGAAAATTAAAAATAAAAATATCATTATTATTTTTTTATAATTATCAAGCTTCGAGCTATACCGGACTTGGGCAACCAAAGCTTCAGTCCGGTTCAAAACCCAACCGAGATCTAGTCAATCTAAACTTGGCCTGTTGAACTCGGTCAAATTGAGCCCAGCCCAAATAATATCCTTAAAAAATTTGAAGCCGAACTACAAATGATGCAAACGCACGGGATGATCGAGTGTAATAATTAGCCCGTGTCGTTTGGTTACGTTGAAAAACAAGCATCCACTAGCCATGAAACTAGTGGACTAGGCAGACAAAGTATAAAGGAAAACACCAAGTACAAGAATACAAGAAGGTTGTTGCTTTGCTTTCAATCTTCCTTCTTTGCTTTTTACTTCCTGGAGGTGAGTTTCTCATCTTGACGCCTCTTTCTTCGATGACCCATTTATTTATTTATTTATTTTTTGTTTATGATGTAACTTATCATCAAATTTTGTAGCTTTTACTAGATTGTTCTCGCCCCTCCTCGGCGTTGCATGTTAGGTTTTAGGCAGTAGGGTATTGCAATTGAATTGTGTTTTGTTTACTTGACGTTGTTTCTGTTACAAGTTGCATTTTTTGTTCTTTTGATGTAATTGGTTGTGTTGTAGATATCCGGAACTGCGTTTGTTTTGTGGTTCTCAATTTGATTGCTTTAACTCGTCTATTGACTTCTGTTCTGTAACTTTGCTTGCTACTTATCTGGTTATCTGAGGACTACATAATAAGCCTAAATGCATCATTTGTAGTTTTGTGTGTGGTGCTTTGGTACCAAATTGTGCGTGCTGTAATTTTGAGAGTTTGATTAATCATCTTGGCAATTCTTTGTTTTTATCTGAGATTTTTCTTTTACTGTAATGAGCTCAATTGATCGGGTTTTTGAGTATCTTGCTACTAAATGCTCGTCGTCAATATTTGTGGTACATATTCAAGGCCGGTCCTGATGTTTTATAGGCCCTGGGCAAATAAAAAAGGTTCCTATTTTGCCTTTTTTCTTTCTTTATGATAATCAAGAGTGGACTCTCATAAAGAACAAAAGAGATAAAATAGGGACTCATTTGTTGCTCTTTCTGAAGATCAAGACTTTCATAAAGAACAAAATGAAATAAAATGGGGCCCTTTTTGTTGCCTATTTTATTCTTCATGAAGCTGGGCCCTAGGTAGGTGCCTTGCCTACCCTTGCCCAGGGCCGGGTCTGTACATATTATGCGATGAATATAGTTCACTAGTTTTTCAAGAATTCAATTAGTTGCAACATATTCCCATATTGGCAAGTTTGTTCTTTTGTTTTATATCTCTCTTTTTCTTTCAATTTGGCTGATGAGTGCTAATATCTTAATCATTAAGTATCAGATTTTGGGATAAATTATACAATTGGTAAGTGGTAACTACGTGCTTCTTTTGACCATCCTTTCGTGACAGATACCAGGAAACCATTCATCATCATCGGTGGCATTACTGTAATAAAAGAACTTATTGGCGGGAATGGGAGGTTGCTGTTGTTCTTCGAGGAAACCCCATCTTCGTGGAACACCTGTGTTCTATTATGTTAGTGATTCCTCATTTTCCCCGTATACATCTGCTGGATCTTTCCTTGTTATTATTATTTTGTATTTTATGTATAGCAGCTATGTCTGGTTTAGTAAAATGATGGATATTTGATTTGGAACCGGAGCATTTGATACAGCCACTTGCTTGGTGATTTTCAAGATACAATATTTCAAGATTTCTAACTGGGCGTTGGTGGTTTTAACTCATCTTGTGAAAGAAAAAGAATCATAAAGAAAAATGAGGAATCTATTTATTCATGATTAAATCTCTGCTGAATTTGATGGCTGACAAGTACTTTCTTTGCAGTGTCCATCGGCTTTGGAAGAGCATGGGCCTTTAACATCTCGCAGTGGGGCTGTTTCTGCATTTACTGCAGGTCTTCTAGTTGAATTAAATCTTAATACAGAATCTCCTGATACTTTCCGGTCGCCTCCTGCACCTGTGCCCTATGACCTAGTTCCAAGATTTCCACAATCAACTGATTCTGAAATTGTTCAAGATACGATTAGTTGCAGTAGTTTTGAAACTTCAGCAACAGAAGATCTCGCAGAATCAGACTTGAAAACTCACACTAGTTCCTTGCTTGTCTCCCCAAGGAAGTCTGAAACATCAAAGTCAAATGACTCTGTGATGTCAGCAACAGAAGAAGAGGATGCTTGTCCCATTTGTCTTGAAGGTGAAGTAGTACTGATGAGTTTGAGGACTTAGATTTATGTTTAGTGCCAAACCTAAACTCTTGCTGCTTCATTCTGCAGAATATGATACTCAGAATCCCAAACTCATTACGAAATGTGAACATCAATTTCACCTTTCATGCCTTTTGGAATGGATGGAAAGGAGTGAAACCTGCCCTATGTGCGATCAGGTATGGCTAAAAACTGGCTGTTGTGCCCCACAAGCAACGTGAGTTTATCCTCCTATTAACTGCGGGATAGTTGACATGGCTTGCTTTCTTCAATAATTATCTTATTATAAGCCACTATGTGGCTGATTCTCCTAAGAATTGGAAGAATAATGGGGGAAGAGATCTTGTAACAAATATTTATCCTTCCTGTGACTTTCTTGATTAGAGTGGTATTTACTGACTTGAAGAGTTGATGCTAAATCTGTGAAGCTTTTGCTTTATGGTTATTTTGTGAACAAATCAGCGTTTCTATACACCATTTTCCTTCATCTTCATCCTCTTACTCTCCTTGTTTTTCTCTTAACTTCTGTTCTGTTTATCGTTTCTTATAGGAAACGTTGTTTGACCATACTTCAATTGATACTTCTTGAATGAGTTTCCAAGATGGGAAGTTACTTGCTGTTTCAATTAAAAGGTTGAAGTTAGAAGGCTGGAGATGGATGCTAATTGTTTATTTGACAACTGGTCAGCAGACTGCACACAATTTCCTTTTCGGTTTGGTTTTTGTTTGGTTCTGAGATCGAAGATGTCATAGTTTTGCTTGTAACTCCTGTAAAGGTCCACAGTAAAGGAAGGAGTAACGTGATATGCCCATACCACGGTTGCTAGGATTCAAAAGGATGGTTTTGCCAGCTAGTCACGTTGCAAGAATTGGCTTTTGTTTATGCAAAAAATAAAAAGATGGTGGCAAGGGGGAATTCCGTCTTCCATCTTTAGGTAATGAACTGCAGTTTTCCTTCTTGCACATATTGTCTTCGGTTTACTTTTTTTATTATTCGTGAACTATGTTGATGATCATGTGGACAAAGCATCTGAAACTCAGAGAAGATGTATAACGATCAATGACAATTTACACACTTTCTCATATGATTTGCATGCTCTTGGAATTTTATCTATTTAAGTTTGTAATTCTTTCTGTTTAATGTGGATGTGGTTACTATCATCTAATTGCTTCAGTTTGTGATCTCACCTCTTGCACTCTGGAAATCAGTGAAAAGACAAATTAGTGATCTTTGATACAAGTTTAGTAATTTGTGATCTTTGAATTTCCAGATGCAGAAGTTGGTGACGAAATAGTGTTTTTTTTTATAAAAAAGATCGAAGTTTCAAGAACTCAAACTGTGGATTCGTGGTATGAACTCATCTTGTGAAAAGAAAAAGAATCATAAAGAATAAATGAGGAACCTATTTCACAGTATTGTGTCACCCGAATTCAATAACTTCGCCTTCCCTGCATACCCCAACTTCAACTAACAAGGTGAACTTGTCCTTTCTCGGTAAGACCTTGCAACAATTTCTTCTCGGAGCCTGTTCAACACTCAGGAAGCAAAACTCTTTATCAGTCACCAGAAGTAAACGTACGCAAGACTTTTCAAAAAATATTACACAAACGTTTTTACCTTGTCCCATAAATGCTCCTCAGGTTTTTTATAAACCTGGACTCTGTAAATCAGAGCAGGATTTGGCATATCCCAGTTGCAATCCGAGTTTGGACCCTGATGAATTACGTACTCACTAGCTGTTCTGTTCCTAATGGTGTCATAAAAAGCTGAAGACAAATAATAGACAAAAGGGTTTTGGCAAGTGTTGCGACTTGAAGCTGCTCGAGTGTTGAAGGCATAGCCTCTGGGATCAGAAGCTCGGTACCAATGGAGGAATGTCCTCGATGGTATTTCAATGTCTCGAGGCTTCAGTACTTCCTGGAAGATTTGAACGGCATAGCCCCATGATACAGATACTGTCCATTTAGTGCTTCTGTCGTAGCAAATGGATTGTTGGATTAGAGCAGCAGAGTCGAGTCTGATTGGGTCTGATAGCTTCTGAAGAGCGGTGATTCTGTTCAGTTCAGGAAATATAGGATCAATGATATCCAAATGATGCATTGAGACCAAAGGTGCCACAGGATGTGCTGTGAGAAGCCCGAACACGTTTCCATACACATCAAACTGATAAGAATATAAAAAGGAATCGATAATATCTCGTCAGGATCATAACAGGAAACACAAGAGTATCGTGTAAAGTACAAGATGAGGGACGAAACAACGAACCTGGTGAAATCCAGGTTCTTTGGTAAGAGGAACACCGAGCTCAGACATGCAAGCTTGAATCCGATCATCAGAACCGTACAAAGCTGGATATCTCTTGATGCATCGATCCTGCATCTTGGCAAGTGCTTGAGCTAATGGGTAACTAATGGCAAAACCAGCACCTCCATAGGCCATTTGATAAGAAAATCGTATGTTCTGCAAGTGACTCTCTGATACACTTCCTATATAATAATACTGACCATGATCATACTTGGAGAGAACCCTGAGCAGGTTATCTGGAACAAAGAACGTATCATCATCTCCCATCACAAACCACCTCACGCCCTTCGTGCTTTGTAGCTTCAACATCTCTGAAACTATCCTCGTTAAACGTATCGCAGACCTGTCACCTTTTGGGTTGCGGTACTCGAACTCCGACATGTTAACGTGGGAGATTCTCACCGGCGGCAAGAGATGGTCGTCTGTTTCCTTCTTCACTGGCTTGTCCAACCACACTACCCCACGCATCTTCTCTGGTTTCCACCATAGCTTGACGTAGTTTTTCCTGTGGTGCCATAGCTCAGATGTGGAAGCAATCCCAAAAACAATGTGATTAAGCTTTGTAGTTTCAGGGATTGGCAGGGATGGTGTGAGTGAGTGATTTGACGTGGAAATAGCAAGCGATTGCTGAAGAATGATGGTCTGGTTAGGAGGGAAATTGGATTGAAACAATGTTACAGGGTAATAGTAATAGAGATAAGGAATAGAGACGAAGAAGAGCCAGACCAGTGTCAACCTAGTAAGCGACCAGGTGACCATAGAATGTGGAAGCCTCGTAGTGGTAGTTCCATAACATGAAGAGTTATCTATGTCGCTCAAGTTTGGTTTCATGTTAGCTCACAAGTGACGGAGAAAGTCAAAGCCTCGTATCAGAATGAAGAATATCAGTTTGTGTTTCGTATTTTAGCAGATTCTTAGAGATTCTAGTGGGGTTTTGTTGCTAAAATGGGGCAATGCCAAACAAATAGAAATATAGAAAAAACAATAATAGATTTGATCCCACACATCTATAATTACTACATCCTTGTCTCTAGTTTTGGAAAGTCAACCTTATCTAAACTAGTTTTCAACATGGTAATTATTAATTAATGCCAATAATGAAGAAGATGGGCTAAGCTTGGAAGTAATTTGTGCCCTGTACTTCCAAACTTGGAAGTATATGTATACTTTGTATGGTAAACGACTTATTAGTTATTTTTTGCTTTTATCATGTTAAATTGTTGATAATTATATTTAGTAATTAATTAATTGAGTTTGAGGATTGAGCTCAATATGTTGATTTTGAAAACGCAACTATGAGGAGCGATTTTCTTTTAATAGCTAAAAGATTATTATATTTAAAAGTTATTACAAATTATTCAAAGAGATAGAGATATATAGCGATAAAAATAAAGATATAAATATAAATTTGAGTTAATTATACAAAATTTAAAAAGTTAGTCATTAAATTAAAAATATTTAATATTAAATTAAAATTTAAAAAAATTAAATACTTTTAAATTTTTGTCTCTAATTAGATTACATTAATTACTTTTGTATAGACCTGATATTTATGTCCCTTTTTATATCAATATTTAGTATATAATGTTATTATCTCGTGATTCAGTTCAATTAAATCTAAAATTAATAAGTCAAATTTAAATTAATTATTTTTATCTAAGTTTAAATTTTAAGAGATTAATATAAATAATTTTTTCAAAATAATTTTATTTTAATTTAATATGTTAAAAATATAGTTTCAATTTTTAAAATTTAAAAATTAAAATTAAAATAACAAAAATTGTATTTCGTTAAATTAGAAATTAAATCAATATCATTTTTATAGACCCAAATTCCATATTAAGTACGTTGGTTTTGCATTTAAGGAAAAACTCCTAGTGTGATCCTACAGAAAGCTTATTTTTATTGACATTTTAGTGATTCCTAAGTTCTTCAGTTGGTCCTTCGTGGTGCAAATCTAAGAGGATCTTGAGATGTTTTAAATCGAGCTTATTTATCATTGAGAAATTGTATTGAGAGAGTTTTCGAAACTCGATAGAAGCTATTGGAGAAAATAATGATGTTGACTTCTTTCGCTTTATCTAAATTCTTATGAAAAATATTAAAAATAAAAAAATATAATCACATAATATTCATGTACTTATAAATATTTTTTAAAGTCATACATTTGTAAGTCATTTACACATAAATAACTAATAATAAACGGTTAATTTTATCAATCCTCTTTAAATAAACAACATGTAATTCGATGGCCAAATAAGCTATATTAATTTGTTATTAACTAACCACTGATAGAATTAACTAACATCTAATACAATCCGCTGATTGTTAAACAGGGCCATAATTAATTTATAATTGGTGAAAAGGTTCATTTTTAAAGATAATTATAATAAATTATTAAATTGAGCATAGCCCGAAGTTTGTAATTTTTAACGAGAGTTAATTACAAAAAATTATCAAAATTTTCTCAATTTTATAGCTATAGATCGAACTTTATTTACTTGTGCCCTACAATTAATCGCTTTAGTTGTAGTTTAGTGACTAATTATTTAAAAACATTCTTTATCTTGTACATGTTTAGATGTATATGATAAAGTCCATGAGATAATTGTACTTTGCAAATGAAATTATAATGAGATTATAATTATGAAATTCATATTGCATTTATGTATTATTCCTAAATGTTTCTAGTCATTGTTCTATTAAGATTGGACATTAATAGAACAGAAAAAGATTAGCACATGTTTTGTTTTTCCTTATGAAGGAAATAGTCGATCTCATAGGCTAAAATATAAAGATATTTAAACAAATATGTGGGTACTTGCTAGAGAACAAGTTCACTGAACAAACCCGATATGAGAAATCCACTTGAAATATTACTTGTATGTCTATGAAATTCTAATTGTGAGGATTCTATAAATGATCCTTTGATTTGAGGCTACCAAAGTTATCTTGTATAGGGATTGCTATATATGTTTTGATACTACTTATGATCTATTTTATCACAGGTCGTTAATCGGTAGTCATTGGATATAACATGAACTATATGAAGATAGTTGAAGGATCAAGGCATGATTCATCACCCTAAAATAATTAGGAAGAATGTTTCATTATTCTCGATTAATATTGGTTCAAGAAATCCTTAGCCAAGGTAAAATGATGCTTTGTAAATAATTTACAAATGTTATTAATTGAATCGATTGTTGGATTGCCTATAGCCCGGGTATTCACAATACGCAGCGGAATGGACCATACTACATAGCAAGAAGTATAACCGAAAATTATAACACGTACGAAATTACTTCTTGTCGCGGATTGGTACTTGTTTCTTTTTTAGATTTGTAGACATTGCAATGCTCGAATGTCCTCTATTGATATCCACAAGAGGATGAACGATCCGAGCAGCTGCTAATGTGTGCTAGCACGTTTTAAAACCTTTTTTGAATGCCGCACAATTTTTTCTCTCGGAAGAAGAACGAACAACTATGTCTAGGTGACTAGGGTTTTCGTCTCTCATTTAATGAGACATAAGTTTGTCTATTTATAGAGAAAAACTAATTCCTATTCCTGTTAGGAATAAGAATATCATAATCCTAAACCCATTAGAATTATTGAAGCCCAATAAGTTTCGGCCCATATTATATCTCATATAATAAAAGCC
>JAOSBK010000009.1:26258304-26276695 GCA_027568895.1 Erythroxylum shatona | reverse complement strand
TACTTGATGACATAAGCCTAATACTATTCATGGAACGTAAATCACATTACATAAACGATATACATGCATATATAAAAATATACCTCATAATATATTATTAATAAGTCATAATGTTAGTACAAAAATCACATATGTCCATTGGCCTAGGGCACATTACTAACATCGATAGCTAATGACAAAGAACTAATATGATTAAACTCAAAATAGAGTAAACATTAATTCTATACTTTATGTCTAATCGGAACATTGTATGATGAAATGATTAAATTATACGAAAAAATTATACAAGGAAAGGTCAGTCAAAACCACTTTGACATTCCTAAAAGTTTCGATGGGCATGATACGTTGTTAGACGCCAATCTTGATCTGTGATTATAAAATGTTTAATTGGAGAATTAAAGATAAATTAAAAGGAGTTTTAATTTATCTAATTTTAATTATGGATTAAAATTAGATTTTATAATTATTGCCAATATATTTAGGAACCTATTGGGTCTCACATATAGAATGAGTTGAAGAGAGCAAAGTTAATTTAATAAAGTTGGACTTGATTGTAAAATTTGAAAAACTTTATGATTAATATGAGATATTTAATAAATAAGGATCAATATGAGATATTGAATCTTATATGGATATAACTGGTATTAATTAGAATTATTTATAATTCTAATTAAAGTTTAATTAAAATTAGAATGGAATTTCAATTAAATTATTAAAACATCGACCCAAAGCTTATTATAAAGAGGCTTAAGCTTTATGGAGTTAGCACTTCATGTTTAACTCTCTTTGTAAAAGTTACAGAGTTTTTTTAACCTGTTATGTGGATACCATTAGAGATCAGACACTTATGCGGCTACGGTAGTTGAGACGGATCTGTTTCAGAAACAGTTCGAGAGATGCAACAAGATAAAGATCAAGGATCGGAATAAGAAACAAATTAAATTTTCACTTTATTATGATTCGTGTTATTATTTTATAGAATTAAATAGACCTTAGTTTTTGTGAAATCAAAAATCACGAAAAAGTTTTGTAATTATTTCGCTGTTATCTGAATCGGAAACCGACTCGGTTTCCCAACACAAATCTCCTTTGGTTCTTCGCTCTCCAAAGCTTGGTCGCTGGTTTGTTTCTGTTTTACCAACAAATCACTCAAAAGAAACTGGGGGGACTCAAAATGTTGAAACTAGAGTTTGCTATTCTATTAAGTGGCAATAGCTCGATTGTCCAGTTGGAAAGGCTAGACTGAATTGTACCTCTTTAAGATACAAGCTACAGGTAACATTGTCAGAGAACATGAGTTCTCATTTTGTTTTGAAGATTGAAATTCTTTGGGTTATTTTCTGTAATTCTGACAGATATGTTCATTATGCCAAAGACTTAAGATTTAATCAGCTTACCTTCGATACTCCATTTCTTCCATACACAAATATTACTGATGTGAATCATGACTGGTTATCTGCAGACAAATCTTTGGACGGACAACTCACCCTTTGAATCCTATAATCTTCCAGTCAGTTAGGAAGTATCCTTGGATTCTACCAATTTTCTTCTGGAGCCCCTGTCAAACCATACCTTGTATGGTGGCAAACCAAATGATTCATGGACTTATTTTGTCCTGAACATTCCTCAGGGAGAAGCTGGAGGAAACATACACATCCACGTAACATCCAACACAAAGCTTAAGTATGAAATATAGGCTACAATTGGTGGATTGCCATCTCTCTACAACTGAGAATATTATTATGCAAACAGCAGTGGAAACATTGATGGATGATGGTTCTATGTTTTTATTATTGTACGATTCAAGCGAACAGGAAGTTGATTTTTACATCCTGTATGTTAAAGATGGACCTTGGGTTTTCGGATTAAGAGGTTTAAACGCCACAAACAGTACCTCCTTTGGTGAGACTGTCATGTCTGTTTCAGTTGAGGGGTGCCCTAAAAGTTGCTCCTATCATGGTGATTGCGAAGACGTGACGCCAGTGGACTCATGATTTACAGGTTCAGTATTCTCAATCTCGTAACACATGGGTGATAAACTTTTGATGCTAAGTCAGGCTGCATGGGTTATTAAATTCCTGAATCCTGTGTCCATGCTATGTTTTCTTCCTCAGCTTTTGCTTCCTGTTAGAATCATCTGTAACTAAAATTAGAAGTTGAAAGATGAAAGAGGTATTCTTTGATTAATTAGAAAGGTGCAATTTGATGTGGAGCAAATATGGCAATCAATTGCACTCATTGCATCAAATGCTGCAGCTATCCTTCCAGCGTATTGGTCTCTCCTGAAAAAGATGAACGTCTTTATTCTATTCTTTGTTTAGCTGCTAACTCTTCAGAATACTTAACTGTAGCAATTACAGATGATGATAACTGAGCTGAATGTGCTTGCCTTTCTTAATCTAGTTCCATAATAGAACAGATTTAGCAGATAACGAAGTGTAAGGGTAATTTTTGTTTTAATACCAAAAAAGATTCCTCATTTTATTATGCCAACTTTTTGATCACAGAAAGATTTTGATCTTGCGTTTTGGTCGAGTTATACTTGTTGGATCCGTAAACATTTAAAGATATCAGTTGGTAACCATTCTCTAATGTATGTTGGTTGTGTGCAGGCATATGCAGAATGGGTGCTTTTCACATCTAGCGGCATTTCAAGTGGATTATATCATGCATGCGAAGTAGGCACATGGTGTGCATTATCGTTTGGTGTTTTACAAGTATTATATGTCAGATAATTTTTAAGATGAGAACTTTGCATTTTTCGACAGTATCGATGGATTCTTATATCTTGCTCCTTTTATTCCTTTACTGGTTTTGAAATGTTCTGATTTGTTGAAAAACTGTTTCAGTTCATGGATTTTTGGCTCTCTTTCATGGCTGTAGTGTGCACTTTTGTGTACTTGGCTACTATCAGCGAAACGTCTAAAAGGACTATTCACACAGCTGTTGCGATCCTTACGGCACTTATGGCCATAAACAACGCAACTAGGTAGTTTCAACTTTAAAATGTTAAATGAATTTCGTTCGTTCAGATGGGACTTTGAGTTTAACCATGACAATGGCTGCAGGTCTTCTAATATTATTCTTGTTATAGAAATTGGGGTGTTTGGTCTTCTTGTTGGATTACTGATAGAATTCTCCACCGATTCGAGTTCGTTTTGGGAATTATGTATAAGTATGCCCAACAGGTGAGTATGCCTGCTGCAGAAACATACAACAGTTAGATGCTGTCAAATTGCAGAGGCATAGATTTATGAAGGCTCTCTTTCGAGTAACAGGCTCGGCAAAATAAGAAGAGGCATATATTTCATTAGGAGTAAGACACATTTTATACAATCCGTAAGATAAGAGGACAGTTCTGATATGTCTTGTATTGATAGAAATATTTACAACCGAAGTATCAAATATAAAACAATAACCTTCTTTATCCAAAACTAATACAAAGATCAAGCTTCGTCTAAAAGACGGTATATAAAATATGCCTCGTAAAACCAATACAAACCCCGTATCAAAGTTCAAACCTACATCTCCTACATACAAAACATCCACCTCCTCATTGTTGTCGACCATCAGCTTCTACTCTCCTTTAGTTGACCTTCTCTTGGATCTGAACCCCTGCATTATGGAAGCAACATGGTTAGAAGCTATACTATCTAACCACTAAGAACTTGATGTGGTTAGCTACATTGGATTCAAGAATCATATAGGCCGAGGAGTTAATTGACAGTTCCTGTTTAACCTTCCACAGCTTGTACTTCTCGCAATCAACCTTCATATGCCCCTTCTTCTTATAGAAGAAGCACCCCATATCCTTTAGGTCATGTGGCCCCTTAGCAATGCTGGATTGTCCAGTCGGAATCTTTGGAGAGGGTTTGTGTTTCTTACCCTTACCTTTAGGTTGTTGCGGCTTACCCTTTCCCTTACCTTTGGCAGCTATAAACTTTATTTGAGACTTTTATTTTAAAAAATTCTCAATGAGAGTGACTATCGTACTTTCTCAAATACCGAACCTACCACACAAGACACGAAACCTTAAGTGTCTCTCTTATATGTAGTTTGGAGCACAAAAATGTACTCAAAATTAGTTTTAAAAAGCTTTAAAACCTTTTCCAGAATCTAATCACCAATGTAATAATCCAAAAAAATTGAAAAATCACTTTAAAAATTTCTTTGACCTGAAAACTGACCCAAAAGAACCTAGGACATCCTTATGAAAATTTTGTAATTTTTCCCCTTTTTTTAAGATGTTGACGTCAATATGACATCAACATCACTGTAGCACTGACGTCACGCTACGCGTAGCCACAAAGTACAAGCGCATTACTTGTGCGTCGACCGACACATGCTAGATGCATTTGGCGCGTGTCCTGCACGCGCCGTTCATGCACATACCCTCCAACACGTGTCCTCATCTCGTTTGTACATATGTCGGGACAGGGGCTGGCGAGTGCAATGCGATGCCCGAGGGTGTCAGGCTGCGTAAAGCGCATGCAACATCCATCACCCCGTGGAGCCACGTGGGTGGATGCAATTGGCGTGTGCAACCTTAACCATCCAATGGTGGCATTATAGCATTATCAGGCGTGTGCAGTTCACGTGCCTGACGGTGCTATCGGCTTCCGTAAGGGAGGGCGATTTCAAATGATCCCAAGACCCATTTTTGTCCTTTTTAGCCTATTTTTTATTCCTTTTTTATAGCTAGCCTTATATATACCACTTTTATGTAATCTTATACCGAAAAAACAAAAAACAAATCAAAAACTGATGAAAATTATAATGAATGAAAACCGAAAAACCTTCATTTCCTACCACCCGATCACGTAACCACTCTGATACCATATGTATCACGTAAGATAGACCTTATCACTTGTCCCGAATTGTTTATGAAAGGGTTAAAAACAAAGAAAACGCGAAATACCTGATTTCGGTTGCATTTGGTTTTTCGAATCAATGTTCAAGAACAAAGCGAGCTCCAATCTCCTAAAACCTTCACATAAAACATTCACGGACACGCGATTAATGTCTTTCTACAGTTTTCTCAAGACATAAGCACTCTTAACAGGTTAGAAGATCCGTAACCTTACGAATTGTATAAGTAATTGTAAGAGACCTTAACCTTTATATTTTAACTTCCATATCGAGCTTCCCCATCACAAGCTCGATATGGGTCCGGTCCACACTAATTGGGATTCATTTTCTTCCTAAATTTTGACCCATTAATTTAGATAATTTATTGGATTACTTTATTACCTTTGTCTATATCAAATTACGTAACTTTACCGATAAATTATTAAAAACTCGAAAATACAATTAATAGTTATCCAAATTTATGAGGAAGGACAATATTGTCCACCACATATAATAGGGAAACCTCGTAGTGGTTGTTCTATAACATGAAGAGTTATCTATGTACTCTTCATGTCGTTCAAGTTTGGTTTCATGTTAGCTCACAAGTGACAGTAGAAATTCAAAAACTCGTATCACAATGAAGAATATTAGTTTGTGTTTCATATTTTAGCAACTTCTTGGAGATCTTCTTAGAGATTCTAATGAGGTTTTGTTGCTAAAATAGGGCAATGTCAAATAAATAGAAATATAAAAAAAAATAGATTTGATTCTAACATATCTATAATTGCTATATCCTTAACTCTAGTTTTGGCAAGTCAATTTGAACATTGTAATTATTAATTAATGTAAAAAATGAAAAGGATGGGCTAATCTTGGAAGTAATTTTTGGGCCAATTTTACTTCCAAACTTGGAAGTATATATAATGAATTTATAATTGGTGAAATGGTTAATTTTTTATTAGGTAAAAGACATAAATCACTTTGTAATTTAAAAATTTTTAGAAAAATATTATAAATTTTGAATTATTTAAAAACTCTTTATAGTTTTAAATTTTATAAAATTTATTTCTTTTAGACTTTAGTTAAAATATAGCAATAAAATACAATACAATATAAGAATCATACGTAAACTAATCAAATGCCAATGACATGGTACTTCATTTTAACTCTTAAACCTAACCCAAATCAATTAAACTCAACTTGAATTAATAATTTAAGATAATTATAATAAATTGTTAATTTTAATCATATTTAATTAGTTCAACTCTATTTTTAAAACTAAGTTAAATTATCATACAATAACACTAAGTAGAAATCTCGTTAACACGTGAGATTTGGAAAGGTCTAGTAGTATATGGCCTTACTTTTAATTAATAAACAACATTTGATTATCATGTAAACAACATGTAATTGGTTCACGTATAATGGCTATATTAGTCGTGTTTTTTTGTCATTTTTAACCCAAACATAAGAAAAAGGATTTTTAATTAAAAGTATAAAAATTTAAAATTTAACGAGTTTTTATTTTTTTTTTAAATTATAGAAGAGTTCAATATCTTTTACCCCTTTTGATGAAAAATTAAAGAGTTTGGATGATTAATTAAACTTAAACTTAATAATTAAATATGACTAATTCAAGTCATTCTAATAGGGGTCTATTTGTTCTTAAAAATATACATTTTTTAACTTTATAATGATTGTGATCAATATTATTATTTAATTTTAATTATTTATTATTGTGTTAGACTAACTTAATTAAAATTAATGATAATTTTTTAATTTTATTCAATTTTTAGCCGATTTTATAATGATATAATACTGGTTGAATTTTTTAAACTTTAAACCTTGCCTTTTACATTTTTAAAATGCTGATAAATGATGTCACTGTTTCGTCATAACTACATAGTTAAAAGTAACATTGCTTCAAGTAAAAGCAACATTAAAAAAAAAGGGAAAAAAGCTTTTTATAAAGGTAGTAAATGGGACGAGCCATGTTAGTTGGAATCCAATAATTCAAAGTGTATCTTCGACGACCAACTTCCGACCACACAGACAATTTTGTGGTCTATTCGGAATTTCAATGTTTAAGCTTCCGTTATCTGTCCCATCCTATCTAATTTTAACCTACAACTTTCGTTTAATTTTTTTGGTCAAAAAAACCAAGAGCCCCGCTTAGTTAATAACTTTGTATATAGTGTTTAAGACTTATAATTAAGGACGGCAAGAATTGTTCGATGTAAATTGATTCGAGTTAATCAGGGTGTTTAATCTGAATTGAGTCGAGCTAACGAAGATTTTAATTTTTTAAATTTTTTAGACTTTTTCCTAAGTTTAGATTCGAGCAATTTGAGTAAGAGCCTAGGTGTAATCCAAAATTTGAAATTTTCGATAAAAAACAATTTTATTCTAAAATTTTAAAATTAAAAATATATTTAATTATAATTAATTCTATTTAATTGAGTCTATAAGGTTTCGGGTCACTTAAGTCTTATCTAGTTCGAGCTTGTTAAGAACTTTTGTAACAGTTCAGACCATTTGCACATTTATATTATTTGTTTTGAATTGCTCATCGGGTCAAAACTTTTACGATTTTGCTCTTCTTGCATTCGAAAAATGTGTCTATGGGGAAGAGATATCCGTATTCTTATAAGACATACTTCATTCTCTTCTCCAATCAAAATGAGATCTCACAAATTTAAACTTAATTAAATTTCAGGTCAAGTCTTGGCCTATCCATAGAACTCCTATCCTAAGTTTGACCCTGTTCATTGTCACTTCTATTTGTAATTATGATGGAATTTTTCTTTGTTGAATAGTTAAAGACTAAAAAATTAATTTTTGATTAAATATAATGATGACAAAATAATCTAATTAGATAAACTTGATTATAGTAAAATAAATAATATTTTATGAGTATAAGATGAATACTTATTGTATTTGTGTAATAAAGAGACTCAATAAAATTAATATACATAGTTATTATATTTTTGTATAAATAAGTTTTATGCATATATCTATTTTTAATTTGTTAAAAAATGTCCATAAATTCTTATAAAAGGCGATTAATATTTTAAATTATTTAAAAGTCCAACAGTTTATTTAAAATTTCTAACTATTTAATCAAATAAAAATAGTATTAAAATATGTATATCTTTGCAATGCTTCTCATTTTACAATTCCTTATTAATCATTAATAAAATTTGTGTTATATAAAATAATTTAATGACCATTTAGTTTAAATTATCATCACGAAGACTTACTATACCCACTAATGTTTTAAAAATTGAAACAGAAGTTCCACCTGATTTTTCGAATCAGTTTTGAAGCCAAAACGAGCTTCAATCTCTCGAGACCTTCATAGAAAATGTCTACGGATACACAATTAACGTCTTTTTATAGTTTTCTCAATACGTAAGCACTCTTAACGAGTCAGAGAATCCGTACACTTACGAATTATATGAGCAACTGCAGGAGACCTTAACCTTTATATATAGCTTCAATATCGAGCTTTCCCATCACAAGCTCGATATGAGTCCAATCTACACTAATCAGGATCTATTTTTCTCCCAAACTTCAACCCATTAATAGATCATTTATTGGGTCACTTTATTACCTTTGTCTATATCAAATTACGTAACTTAACCGATAAATTATTAAAAATTTGAAAATACAATTAATACTTGTCCAAATTTACGAGGAAAGACAAAATTATCCACTCATTCTATAACATGAAGAGTTATTTATGTCGTTCAAGTTTGGTTTCATGTTAGCTCATGCGTGATAGGAGAAAGTCAAAAACTCATATCATAATGAAGAATATTCGTTTGTGTTTCATATTTTAGCAACTTCTTGGAGATCTTCTTAGAGATTTTAATGAGGTTTTGTTGCTAAAATGGAGCAATGCCAAACAAATAGAAAATTATAAAAAAATTAATAATAGATTTGATTATAACATTTCTATAATTACTTTATCCTTATCTCGAGTTTTGGCAAGTCAACCCTACCTAAGTTACTTTTGAACATTGTAATTATTAATTAATGTAAATAATGAAGAGGATGGGCTAATCTTGAATGTACTTTTTTGGGCCAATTTTACTTCCAAACTTGGAAGTATATATAATTAATTTACAATTGGGGAAAAAGGTTCAATTTTTATTAGGTAAAAGATACAAATCACTTTGTATTTTAAAATTTTTTAGAAAAATATTATAAATATTGAATTATTATAAAATTCTTTATAGTTTTTAATTTTATAAAAATTATTTCTTTTAGAATTTAGTTAAAATATAGCAATAAAATACAATACAATATGAAAATCTAATGTAAACTAATCAAGTACCAATGACACGTTACTCCATCTTAACTCTTAAACCTAACCCAAATCAATTAAACTCAACTTTAATTAATAATTTAAGATAATCATAATAAATTGTTAATTTTAATCATATTAATTAGTTTAACTCTATTTTAAAAACTGAGCTAAATTATCATACAATAACAACAACAACACTAAGTAGAAATCTCGTTAACACGCGAGATCTGGTAAGGTCTGACCTTACTCTTAACTAATAAACAACATTTGATTATCATGTAAACAACATTTAATAGGTTCACGTAGAATGGCTATATTCTTCGTGTTTTTTTGTCATTTTTAACCCAAACTTAAGAAAAAGGATTTTTAATTAAAATTATAAAATTGATAATTTTAAAAATTAATGAGTTTTTAAACTTTTTTGAAATTATAGGGGAGTTCAATATCTTTTACCCGTTTTGATTATACTTATGCAACCTACATAGATTGAATTGAAAAATTAAAGAGTTTGGATGATTAATTAAACTCAAACTTAACAATTAAACATGACTAATTCAAGTCATTCTAATTGTCTCTTTTTTTCTTAAAAATATACGTCTTTTAACTTTATAATGATTGTGATCAATACTATTATTTATTATTGTGTTAGACTAATTTAAGTAAAATTAATGATAATAAATGACAATGATTAAAAAACTCAATTAGTTTGACTAATTCAACTGTAAAAACTTTTAAAAGTTAAGTTTTCAGTTTAGTTTTTAACTTTTCGGTTCATTTTATTTTAATAACTCTTGTTATAAAAAACTGGTCAATTTATTAATTAATCGGTCAAATTTGTAAATTAATAAGTTAATATAAACTAAGATAAATTAATTAAATTTCATTTAACAATCTCTTTTTTCAATTAAACTTCAAATTTTTTGAAGGATAAAGATAATCCATTTTAATCACATTTAAAATTTAAATTTTTATAATTATATAATACTGGTGGAAATTTTTTAAACTTTAAACCTTATCTTGTCTTGTCTTATCAGTTTACATTTTTAAAATATTGATAAATAATGTCACTGTTTCATTATAACTACATAATTAAAAGTAACATTACTTCAAGTAAAAGCAACATTAAGTGAGAGCAAAAATCTTTTTATAAAGTAGTAAATGGGTAACCTAGTGGGTTGGCGTAGGTGGCGCATACCTTCGTTGCTTAACCAAGAGGTTCCGAGTTTGATCATTGTCCTAAGGAATGCAGCAAACTCTTGGGCCAGCGGCAACCCCCGAAAGGGATGTATCAGTACCACGAAGAGGAATTAATCACTGACTTCGGCCGAGTAAATAACTCCCAAGAGGCCAAAAATAAGAGAGTAGTAAATGGGACGAGCCATGTTAGTTTGAATCCAATAATTCAAAGTGTCTCTTCAACGACCAACTTCCGGAATTTCAATGTTTAAGCTTCCGTTATCTGTCCCATCCTATCTAATTTTAACCTACAACTTTCATCTTATTTTATTTTTGATAAAAAAGGCCAAGAGCAAATTGACAAAGAAGACCCCGCTTAGTTACTAACTTTGTATATACTGTTTAGGACTTAAACCTAAGAACGGCAAAATTTGTTCGATCTGAATTGGTTCGAGTTAATCAGCATGTTCGATGTGAATTGAGTCGAGTTAATTAGGTTTGAATTTTTTAAAAATTTTAGACCGTTGCCTGAGTTTAGATTCGAGCAATTTGAGTACGAGCCTAGGTCTAATCCAAATTTTGAAATTTTCGATAAAAATAATTTTATTCTAATTTTTAAAATTAAAATATATTTAATTGAAATTAATTCTATTTAATTGAATCTATAAAGTTTCGGGTCACTTAAGTCTTATCTAATTCGAGCTTGTTAAGAACTTTTGTAATAATCCAAACCATCCGCACACATATATTTTTTGCTTTGAATTATTCATTGGATCAAAACCTTCACGGTTTTACTCTTCTTGAACTCGAAAAATGCGTTTATGGGGAAGAGATATGCATACTCTTATAAGATGTACTTCGTTCTCTTTTCTAACCAACGTGGGATCTCACAAATTTAAACTTAATTAAATTTCAGGTCAAGTCTTGGCCTATCCACAAAGCTCGTATCCTAAGTTCCACTCTATTCATTGTCACTTCTATTTATAACTGTGATGGAATTTTTCTTTGTTGAACAGTTAAAGACTAAAAAAATTAAATTTTGATTAAATATAATGATGATAAAATAATCTAATTAGATACTCCATAAAATTAATATACATAGTTATTATATTTTTGTTTAAATAAGTTTTATGCATATATCCGTTTTTAATTTGTTAAAAATTATGTCCATAAATTCTTATAAAAGGTGATTAAAAATTTAAATTATTTAAAAGTTCAACAGTTTATTTAAAATTTCTAACTATTTAATCAAATAAAAATAGTATTAAAATATGTATATCTTTGCAATGCCTCACATTTTACAATTCCTTATTAATCACTAATAAAATTTGTGTTATATAAAATAATTTAATGACCATTTAGTTTAAATTATCATCACGAAGACTTATTATAGCCACTAATATTTTAAAAAATTGAAAAAGAAGTTAAATCGATAAGAGAAATGGTTCGAGGTTTAAAAAATTCAAACGATAAATTAAAGAAATTAAAATATGAATAAAAGAAGATGTCCTTGTTCATAGAAGAATTTAAAGCTTAATTGAACGTAGAAAAATGATTGATTAATTGATAAATTAATCAATTTTAAAAATAAAAATTATTATAATAAATCCAACTAAAAATTTAAAAATTAAACTAAATTATTTAATTTAAAATTTTTCCTATTGACTCGGTTCGATATGGTTGATTATAAATATTATTAACAGTTTGGGGGAAAATTTGGGTTGGAGCATCTTATTCTTATTAGAATATTTGAATAATATATCATTTAATTTTATTTACATATTTATATGAACCCATATAAATAAGTAGATAATATTTAATGTTTATATAAATATGTAAATAAGATTTAATAAAATATAATTAATCAAAAGGGAGAATTTAATTCCGTGATACCTGCGCGTGAGTTGTTTGAGTTGTTGAAAAGTTGGTTTTGGTAGTTACAGGGTTCGTGTAAAAGTCGAATGATTCATTTGGATGGTCATGGAAGGACCCTTTGAATTGCGAAAATTACACTTTTAGGACTGCATTTTTATCCACACCCGTGAAGTGCGTCGGCAATTGTGGGGCGGTGTAAAACTGGAATGCGACGGTCACGAGAGGTTCATATACTTTGATTAATGATGCCTTTCCCAATAAAGTGAAGCAGTTAGATTAGGACCCTACCCCACCACGACTCGGTCCAAAATTAATGAAATGGGTTTAAGATTAAGCTTTGAAATTAGCTCGAGTTTGATTTAACTTAAAATTAATAAATTTAACTCAATTAACTTTAAGGCGGAGGTGAGTTAGTAAAGGGCTTTTCTAGCTTAAGTGAGGTCGCGAGTTTGAACCATCATCATGTATGCAGTCATTTAAAACTTGGAGTCAGAGATTTGCCTCCCGTAAGGGATCTAACCGGCTCGAACGGGGATTAGTCTGAGTGTGAATGGCTTAAAGGTGTCTTTCTATAGTTGGGACCCTCCTAGGACACCTCGTGAGCAACCAAAAAAATAAATTTAACTCAATTCGACCAAAATTTAGACCTAATTTTTTAAAAATTTTGAGTATCGAGATAGAACTTTAATTTTGATTATTCAAATTTGACCTAACTTGAAGCCTAACAATTGTAAAAGATCAAGTTAATTTAGGATGAGTAAAAATTAAATTTAAGAAATTAATATGATACCCTGTTTAAAATATTCAAATGATATCATTTAAAATAACTTTTTTTTAAGCGGCTTGATAAACTTTAAATCAAACTCGATTGATTGTAATCTAAGTTAAGATTAGATTTATGAGTTATTTCTTAGATCTAATTTAAAATATCCCAATAACCTAAGTTCGTCTTAATTAACATTATTTTAAGTGGTTCAATTAGGTTTAAACCTAAATTTGGATTATGTTGTTTAAATTCACTAAACTTCAAATCAAATTGGATTGATTGAATTATAGGTCAAGATTAAATTTAAGAAATTTGTCTTGTATCCCTAAACTCGTTATAATCTAAAATAACATTACTTAAAATGGTTTGATTGAGTTCAAACCCAAATTCGAATTATATAATTTGAACTCATTAAATTTTAAAAGTAAACTGGTTAATTAAATTATAGGCCAAGGTTAATTTAAGATATTCATTTGAGATTCGATTTTAAATACTCAAACAATCCAATTTTATCTAAAATAATATTCCTTCTTATCTAAAATAAGTATCGTTTTAGAGAGATGCACACTTATTAAGAAAACTAGTGAAATGTTTGATATACTCTTCTTAATTGTATGTTGAATTGTCTTGAAAATGTAATCTGTAGAGAAATTAAAGGGTAATTTTGGAAATAAAAATATAAACATGCATGAAAATCGTAAACGACACTTATTTTGAATAATTAAAATCCCTTTAAAACGATACTTATTTTGAATAGGAGGGATTATTATTTTTTGATCGTATTTAAATCTAAATTTAAATTATTTAACCCGAATTCATTAAATTTTAAACCGAACTCGAGTCACGAGGTAAAGGTCAGTCCACATCAACCAACAAAGTTACTATTCTGTGCTTGACTTCTGCTGTATTTGTAGGCACTTTAGCGCACCTACTCTCTGCCAAAATTGCGCTCACAGGGCCTCTAGTATTTAATATTCTCCTGCTCTTCCTTCTTAGAAACTAAAAGACGCCACTAATTCAGGCATGTCAAGTTGAAATTACATGATACAGGGTGAGCGTTACGCATATATATATATAGTAATTTTAAAGATGATTTAACACTTTTTAAAATTTTTAATAATTTTAAAGATATTTTTAATTTTTTTATCAAAGTTTAAAGTAATTTATTATTTTTATATACTCCGTTATATCCAAAATAAGTGTTGTTTTAGAGGGATTTTAATTATTCAAAATAAGTGTCGTTCACGATTTTTTATGCATGTTTATAATTTTATTTCCAAAATTACCCTTTAATTTTTCTCATATCCTAATTATACAGATTACATTTTCAAAGCAATTCAACATGTAATTAATTAGAATATATCAAACATTTCACTAACTTTCTTAATAAGTGTGCATCTCTCTAAAATGATACCTATTTTAGATAAGAAAGAGTATTATTTATAATATAATAAGTACTATTTTATTAATATAAAAATGATAAAATTTTCACTTAAATAAAAATTAAAAAAGTCACAGTTTAGTGAAATGATGGTGAAAAAGTATACTTAGTGGATAGACATGATTGCCGTAGATAGTGGATACAAAGAGGTATGGGTTCTTTATTTTTCAAAAAAGAAAAAGGCATGGGTTCTTTATTGGAGGATTAAATTCTTTGTTTCCATTAATTAATTTCTACTTTATTTTGTTAAACTTCGTCTACATATTTATTTAGGGTTTATATAAATATGTGGACAATGTCGATAAAATTAAGTGATACAGGATTGAAACATCTTATCAGAAAAAAGGTGCTCTAACCACTTTAATAGACCACAAAAGAATTAACTTTTCATATTTTCGGGGAAAATTGATTTCATATGTTATTTAGAATATAATAAATATAAAGGAAAAATGAAGAATGCATAAATTATGACTCTTAAGAAACCTTCGTAAAGCAAAAAATCTTATGTACTAAATATGTTAAAATTGACATTTTGCTTTTGTACTTCCTAAATTCTTCATATGTTAATCACCTAATACTAAATATTACTCATAACAGAACAGAAAAATTGGAACAGAATCAAGGAATTAAGCAAATTTCAAGTTAATAAGTCAAGTTTGATATGAAAAATAGTCCCGTAGATTATTGATATAACACTTTCGTGAAAAAAATAGCCCGTTAATACGATTGAGCTTGTATAAAGTGATTGTGATTAAAGAACTAATAGGTTCAACTTTGAAACGAATGGTAATTGACTAAAGTTCTGATGAGATCATTATTATTAAAGATGATGCTAAATCAACTGTAATCTGCTTCCAAGGAGGAAAAACAGTATAGTGGCTGAGCATTTTCTCTCTATAAATACATTCTTAACAAATAACTGAAAACATATTCAACACTATCTTCACTTGTAATGGAGTCCCTGCGGATTAGTCCCAAGAGAGTTCAAGTAAACCAACTTAGACCCTTCTCTTTTCCTTCCTGCAGAAAATTTCCAGGCATAGCTTCAAGTTTGATAAACTTTCCATTTACTTCATACCCTTTTCAAGTTACTACTTGAAGCTTGTTTTGATCTAACCCTTTGGATGGAATTTGGTTTTAAATGCATGAATTTAGATACAGAACACGAGTAATCTGAAACTGATTTGTGTTTTTCCTTTTCCTCAGGTGATAAATGTAATTATAATAGTAACTTCTGTGGTGGCATTAGCAAACTTAAGAGCAGCTGAGTGCAGAAGGGCAAGAGTTTCCAACTCGATCGAGTATAATGCCATAAGTTGCAGAGCTCACAGTGCATCCATAACAGATTTTGGAGGGGTTGGAGATGGAAGAACATCAAACACGAAGGCGTTTCAGGTGGCAATCAATAAGCTGAGTCAGTATGCCAAAGACGGTGGTTCTCAACTCTTTGTTCCTGCCGGAAAATGGCTGACCGGTAGCTTTAGCCTCACGAGTCACTTCACTCTATACCTCGACAAAGACGCTGTTCTTCTAGCCTCGCAGGTTTTGCCTTTTTATTGCTTGTGTATTCATCATAGTGGGGTGTCAGTGTCAACTGATAAATCCTGACAAGTGACTTCATTGACATAGGACATCAAAGAGTGGCCGGTGATGAAACCCCTGCCGTCATACGGCAGAGGAAGAGATGCGGCGGCCGGAAGGTACGGGAGTCTCATATTTGGAACCAACCTCACTGACGTTATTATTACAGGTATTGAAGCACACTCTTTAAGCATCTCAGCTCAGGTGAATCTATGTTGGGTGTCAGGTCGACAGTTTACTGAGTTAAGATTGTTCTGAACTGTGTCAGGCGACAATGGCACAATCGATGGTCAGGGTTCATTCTGGTGGCAGAATTTTCACAAGGGCAAACTCAAGTACACTAGACCCTACTTGATCGAGCTCATGTACTCCGACAATCTCCAAATTTCTAATCTGACTCTCCTGAATTCTCCAAATTGGAATGTTCATCCTGTTTACAGCAGGTAACCCTGAAATTTCCCCTGTTTTCCCTGTTTTTTTAACCATAAATTCACACGTTTATCCTCTTGTTATGTTATATAATCAAACGCGAACGAGCTTCAGCCAACTCAACTCGTTGTCATACTTAATTCTTGTGTACATTTGTTAAAAGTGATTGTGACAAAGTTAGAAGCTCTTTATTGTTCTTTACCTTAAAAATTATGGCGTTGCAGCAATATACTGGTGCAAGGAATTACAATTATTGCTCCTGTCAAATCTCCAAACACCGATGGCATCAACCCAGGCATGTTTTTCCTTCCAGCCAACTTCCATCAGCACCATAATCTGTAAATACCTTAAAAGAAAGTTGAGAATTCTTAAAAGTTCACGTACTCTGGATGTTTCAGATTCTTGCACAAACGTGAAAATCCAAGACTGTTACATCGTATCTGGAGATGACTGTGTGGCAGTGAAGAGTGGTTGGGACGAGTATGGAATTGCATATGGAATGCCCACAAAGCAGTTGATTATCAGACGTGTAACATGCATATCTCCAACAAGTGCCACAATTGCATTAGGAAGCGAAATGTCAGGTGGGATCGAGGACGTGAGAGCAGAGGACATCACAGCCATTAACACAGAATCAGGTGTCAGGATCAAAACAGCTATAGGCAGAGGAGGGTACGTTAAGGACATATACGTGAGAAGAATGACCATGCACACCATGAAATGGGCATTTTGGATTACAGGCAACTATGGTTCTCATGCGGATAAAAACTTCGATCCACATGCATTACCTGTGATTCAGGGGATCAATTACAGAGACATGGTTGCTGATGATGTCAACGTAGCTGCCAGATTGGAGGGCATTTCAGGTGACCCTTTTAAGGAAATTTGCATATCCAATGTCACAATTGGAATGGCTTCTAAGGCCAAGAAGTTGGCTTGGACTTGCACTGATGTTGAAGGAATCTCCAGCAAGGTGAGTCCTCGAGCTTGTGATTTGTTACGTGATCAAGGGCCTGCGAAGGTTACAGCCTGTGCTTTCCCTCCTGATAATTTACCAATCGAATCAGTGAAGCTCCAAAAGTGCTCTTACAGAAAGAGCTATATGTAATGTATAACTTAGTCTTACAGTATATAGGGCCTGAAGCTTGAAAATCATTACATAACTTCCATTACTAGCAGTGTATATGCTAAGTTTGGACAAGGAATGTATTTGAGCCTGAGTTAGTCACACATCTTACGTATAACAACACATCATGGTCCATCTTCTTCTGCATCCATTTCCAGGACTGAGTACACACAGAATTCCTGAAACCTCTGCACAAACATTAAAGGTTAGAGATGAGATTTGTGTTAGCGAAAGTGCGAGGTCTACCGATATATCGACCCTCCGAATTCTGTCTTACGCAAATTGCCATAGACCCAAATGAAACATTCATGCTCAACATTGAAAGCAGATTGTTAGGATCCAAAATCCTTACTAGCCCAATCCAGTAATCAACAATAATACAATAGAAGTAAGCAGTGAACAATTAAGAAAAGAATAGAGAAGAAGAGAAAATGAAGAGAAATTCAGTATATTGATACGCTAGGCTTCGAGGGCTAGCCAACCTCCCCAGTACATTGTTATGAATCTGTGTCTGGGATCGAGTTATGGGTCGGTGATTCACTATAGGATCAAAAGACAGAGATTGTTGCTTGTTAGAACGTCTACCCCTTCGACCTATGTTGAAATGAATTAAGGGCTCTTTAGAGAGAACCCTATGATCTCTGAACTTTAGGAGTTCACAACCACTCATTCATTCATCATCATCATACCCCGAAAAGTCCCGCAATGAAGCAAGGTCTGGGGGGGTCTGATAGTACGCAGCCTTACTCCTACATTGTAAAGAGGCTATTTCCAGTAGGCCCACATGCATATGTGACATGATAATAGTGATGTAGGATACAAAGAATAAATACGTAA
>JAOSBK010000009.1:26233672-26249678 GCA_027568895.1 Erythroxylum shatona | reverse complement strand
AATAGATTATAAGTTATCGAATTTATTCCTTTTATTTTCAGAAACATTTTTACTGGAGTTCTGAACTCGACGGGATAGTATATAGTGTATGGGAATCGCGAGCTCGTACACGTTATCGCGATTTTATTAATTAGATACATAATGCTAGTGTATGACCCTCTTTTATTTCTGAGTCCACATGGAGTCGTTGGCTGGAGTACTAGAGATCACCTGAGGCAATGCTCATATCGGGCCGTAACTCCACCAACAGATGTAGTAGGTCAGAGGCAAACAGTCTTCCCGTTCATACAGGAGGATCAATTACTAACCGTAAGCATGCAGAGAGACTTGTAAGTATATAAATATTACATTTATATTCCCGATGCTTACTTTTCTATATTTCAATGTAAATTGATATATGAATGTTGTGATGAACATATATGTTTAGTATGCCTAATGATCATGACTGTGTGGAGTAATTTGCTTGTGCCATTTATGGCTATGTTGAGTACTTTGCTTTCTTGAACATGGGGTAATATCATAAAAACAGATGAGACTCTGCCAAAATTTTTATAAATTTTAGTTTAACTTATTACTTTTCATTGTTATGCAGGAAAAGTCTTTGGGCGTTAGGCCTACACCCCATCAGTTGTTTTTGCATACTCACACTAAGAAATATGACGGTGTGACATTCGTCAACAGCCGATGTCGAGAACTAAATGTATGTGAATTTGCATAGTTTAATATTCAATCTTAATAATTATCACTTACTAATTATAATATAAATATTGCCTCCTAATAGGACCAAATACAACAAACAATTGGGCAACAAGCGCAGAATGAACAACCTGTTGATAAGACCCAGGTATATTTTGATGCAATGGGTGGTAGGGATAGTCAGGGAAGAATCTTTGGCCTAGACTCATGTGCCAACACATTTTATTCGCACTCCTCTACTATGTCGACAACAACAGCATCTAGTTCAGAGCCGACAACGCGACGTATTAATCAGCTTGTGGCCACAGTTCAGACGTTGATGGAGGTAATAAGTAAGCCTAGAAGTGACATGGACCAAATGAGATCGAGGGATAGAGACTCACATCAGCCACGCTCACCAGGACAATATGATTGTTGTTGTCATTAACTTGGTATTCATTTATGTCCTATTTAATGTTTTAATTATTAGTTGGGAAAGATTTTTTTCTTTTTATGATCATTTAACTTTCTTTTTAATCAAATTCCATGGGTTCAAAATTCCAAAACTTATGTAACGATAATTTATAATTCTTCAAATTGAAATCAAATTTCACGATCAGATTTTCGAAAAATTGACATTCAATAAGATATTTACAGAGAATTAAAGGTGACTTCAGCGATCTAAAAGCTTCCACCTTTGGATAAACAAACAAGGGTTTATTTGATGAAGGCTAGCAATTACCATGTTATCAAACCGTTGGTAATATATACCGACCGTGTCCCCGCCGACGTCAGACTCCATCGCCCTGTTCCGTCAGTATATTTAGTTACCGACGGAATCTCCGAAGTTTCCGTCAGTAATTCCCCTTCTTCTTATAGTGTATTACGATGGGTGTTTTTTTATATATCCACTACAAGAAAACAAGGCATTCTGCGATGTTTTTAAAACGTCACAGAATGTCAAAAAACGTCGCAGAATGTATTTTGTGACGTTTTAAAAAACGTCACAAAAAACATCGTGGAATATGGTGTAAGCAAAAGGTTTCCGCAACGTTTTATGAAAAACGTTGCGAAAAATGCTAATATTCCATGACGTTTCGGAAAACGTCACTAAAAGGTTGGACAATCCGCGACGTTTTAAAAAACATCACAGATTGTCTAATATTCCGTGACGTTTTTAAAACGTCACAAAATGTTAAAGAATTTGCGACGTTTTTTTGAAAACGTTGCGAAAGGTCTTCAGTGACGTTTTTAAAAACGTCTCAAAATGTCTTCCGCGACGTTTTTATTATTATTTTTATTTTTTGAAAATCAAATTAATTTAATAATTTTTTAATTTTAATAATTATTATTAATCTTATTTGTTTAATAACTATTCAATATTATTTATAAATTTTATTTATTTAATAATTCTTCATTTTTTTAGTATATCATTAATTTTAAACATTCCATTATTATTTTTTCCATTTTTGAAAATTATTTTAATTTAATAATTATTTTTTAAAATACACTTTTTTTTAATCTTTTAGTGTTATTGTTATCTTTCATTGAATAGAACAAAGGATCCTTCTACTCACAACGTTCCTTGAAACATTGGAAGAGTAATTAAAACTATCAAATATGAAAACTTTTTATACAGATCACTAATCTAGTACAAGGATCGATCCCATAATGTTGCAGACTTGAAACACCAAAGCAACAGGGCGACGAATCATCTAGCAGAACAAAATTACAGAGGCCATGAAAGGCAATGGCAAGTTAAAGAATAAAAGAGCATTTCTATGCCGTATAATTTACAGAAGCATCACAGATCCCTTGTACAAAAGGGACAAGAAACATGCCTAAGAAGCCATTTATCTATGTCAGGTAGGTGAAACAAGCGATGACAATGAGGCAAGCTTCTAACAGTCTCTTCGAGCTGGAAGTCCTGTAAGAATGAAAAATGTTGCAAAATCAATCAGTAAAAACCATTCCCAAAGTGCCGCATAATCTATTCAGAAGGCACAACCCAAGGAAACAAAAACCGTGATATAGGATAAAACCTAAAGGCAAACTGAACACGAGACTTTATCTCCAGAAGTGTCCACATTGTTCTTGCTTGATTTTGATCTTTGGGATCTTTTCAACAGAATCTCCATTCTCCAATTAATCCATAAGTGATCCTTGTCCACTTTCCACCTTTGTTACAAAGCTAAATAGACCTATATCATTGCCCCACTCAACTCCTAATATCTGGTTTTTCCCAGCAAAGTGCAACCATATTGGAAATTTGGTTAGGAAACACCATAATACTCTTCTTATACGAAGCTAAACCTGATCACAGTGTAGATGCAGAACCTAGATAACTAAAAGTCAACCCAAAAAATATGAGTTTATTGCCTCAACAGAATTTCAATCTTGCCCTTTTCTCAATCTGAATGGATACAAACTCAGCTAAACAAAAGTAAAATAGTTGCAGTTAACACGGTAAAAACTAACGTCAATATAAGATGCAGCAACTTCTGAGTGCTTCTCGTTGGTCCTAGCAATGAATATATCCCAAAAAACTGACCATTATTAAAAAAAAACCTCCAGGTGCGTCAATAACTGGAAATTGATGTTGAAAAGGTAAGCATTCAATTAGGAAGACAAAAATCAAATTCAAATGGATAATCATAACTTTTTGAATCTTCGTTACCCACAGGATCAGCTGACATTTTCCCTTCGTCTTGAAAGGCTATGCTGATGCCTTCAAAGCATATACCAAGGATTACCAAGGTGAAGCATATACCAAGGATTACATTAAAGACTTCTCCTAGGATTATTGCAACTCTAGAAATCAAAACCCAGAAATAGACATATTACCAGAGATAAAGTTTCAAACTTCCAACAACACAAGTAAATCTATTCCTTAAACAAACTAGAAACTATAGAGATAAAGACACACACTGATAAGGAGAGGCAACAGAAATAGAGAGATCAAGAACAAGACGCATCAATGTGAAGTGAAAAGAAGAAAAAGTGAAGCCTTATTTAATTGGACGATAACCATAATTAATAAAATTTTAAGAGGTGAAAAATAGGGATACCTAAAAGCTATAAGAAAATAAATTGCGAAAACAAACTTCTTAATGTCCATCTTGAAAACAGGAGAAAGTGCCAATTACCATTGCTTAAGGAGTAGAAAATTGGATGCAAGAAAAAAGCAAAATGATGAACATGCACTGGATTTTGCACTATTGCTAGTTTTCCATTGTTCATGATACCATTGTCTAAAATCCATGTCAGTCCAGTTTTCAGATCAGTGTAGTTACTTGATCCTCCACAATCTATACTGATGAACTCGACATATTTACATTGATTAAAGTTTATTTTTAGTTATGTAATTGGATGATACCATTGTCTAAAATCCACAGTTTCTTATCTTCTTTCTCCTCAAATTGTCATCACATCAAAATTGAATCATTGAATAATGATCACATAAATAACATCATCAGTAAGCATCAAAGTTTACCGCATTGGATTCAAGGGTCCTTTTAACAATACATAAGGCGTCATGCAGAGCTCTATCCATCTCATCAAGCATATAGTCATTTGCACCTCTGAAAACCAAAATAACCTTGAAAATAACAAAGTTTCTTATTAGGCTACTAGCTAAGTGCTTGTGAAATGTGCAAAGTATAGACACACATCGTCAACAAAATACTCAAAAATGATGATACAAGATTCAACCCATTATGAGTTATACAGGTTTCAGAAACAATGAAGTTGGATTGAACATGCATACTGAACTTGTGATCATAAGAAATAAAAAATTCCTAACATCTGAAGACCAGAACGTACCATTGTTGCACCAGTCGCCTTGGCAATGTAGCACCAATCCTCTTTCTTTACACGTCTCACAATAATAGCTCCAACCTCCACAAAGTACTGAAACAAAAACATGAAGAAAATAAACAAATGAACAGATGACCACAGCAGCAATTGCAATTAACTATGACATAATCAAGGAGCACGCAAGATAGGAACAGGTAGTAGTGCCTACAGTCTGACTTCATTATAATAATCCACTGAGTTCATGTATCTCTAAGAACCCACAAAATTTTCAGATAATCAATCAGAGCCAATCCATTTCCACGGATTAAAGCACAATTTTTGGGAAGAGTACTTTGTAATCATATGACCCTTATTATAAAACAAAATTAGTATGGAGTTAAAGATCATAATACTGATACAAGTATAATACAGCCATAAACAGCGCTGAAAGATAAAACAGGAGACTTACTTTAAGTGCCATATCGTCAATTCCTTTTGTGGTTAGAACAACATTAGCCCCAGCTTTCAAGAGTTTCTCAATTCGTTCCTTTGTCATATCGGCTTCTCTGTAAAAATTTAAACATCATAACTACTAAAATTAACAAAAAACGATGAAAAGAACAAACTTTTCTCATTCAGACACAATATTATATTTAGGTAATAAAAATAGTCCAAAGCCATGTCAAATCACGCTCTATAAAATTGAATTTGTAGAATTAAATCAGTAACATATACTATTCAAACAAAAGCTAGCAACAGAGAATAAAATTAAGTCTTTAAACTATCAAACTTGTAGATATAATCTTCAAGAATTTGAAGTTTATGATCCAAAACCTTTGACGAATTTTTTCAAGTTCCCTTGGATCTGTCACCAAGACTTGTACACCCAATTGCATCTTCGTCTTCTGAAGATTGAAGTCAAGACAAGCAATTCTTGCAGGTGCAACTCTCATAGGCATTCCTTGAGCAGCACGTCCAGTATTTAGTGCATAGCCATTTAACAGGTAGCTATCTCTTGCACTCTTTCCATGAGCTTTCAAAATGTTTACGCTCTAGACGATTGAATAATTACAATGATCAACAACAGAAAGCAAAGAGGTTGTATACAATACAAACAATTTGCAAAGTTGAACTTGGTGGGAGAGAAGCTTAACCACATAAACTGATGTTTAGGTAGTGAGCAAACCATAGATATGTAGATATAAGCAACGACGATCCCAAGAGCCTCTCTTAGAAGGCCAGTGAATATTTTGTAAGGAACCACTAACCTTAATTGGGTATTTGATTTCACCTCGTGCATTAGTCATCTTAACTGCTTGTACAGCCTCTACAGCCTGCAACAAGATCTCTGCGTATCAGTATGAAAGAAAAATAGGAGTATACAGATTTCTCAAATCTTACTTCTTCTTTGAAACAGACCTCCAAAAGATATATAACAATCTAGAGGTAATGAACTTGGCAATGCAAGATATAAAGCCAAAAATATTTCATGCATTTCTATTTTAGAGAAGAACCTGAAGATGAGTTGGTGCAATGCGAAAAAGATGTTGGTAGAAGTGGTACTTGATAATTTTATGAAATCAGTAATACCAAGGAAATGCACATAAAACCAGCAACAGAGTGGAAATGGAAAGATTGACACCAATAAAGTAGGATTCAGTTGATAGAGTTGATTGGTGTATACATAAATTCATGTGATAAATATATACTAACTAGAAAATTAGATTGGGACTGAAATCAGCTGAAACCAGTCAGCTAAGTTCTAATCTGGAAGGAAGCAAACATATTTCTTTGAGGAACAATAAACATACCATATTTGCAAAGAAGTCACTGTCACCAGCTATCAACTTTGAGGACATGCTTGTCTTGGCACAGTTAACTAGAGAATCCTTTCCAAGCTTTTCAACCTAGAAATGAAAAATATATCATATAATACATGTTGGAGAATAGTTATGCCTATGTATAGCTTAATCTGATAAAAATATATAAAATGTACAAACCTTCATGGACAATTTCTCCTCTACATATTTGCATGCTTCCCTCATGGCAAGCTGTCCACAAAATTTCGAACAAGTAAATGAAGGTGCTACAACAGTTCACAAAGACAAACTGAACAATAAGCCATAAGATGCACTAGGTTTTGAGATTCTGAACATCAAGTGATCGACATACAAAGATGGTGGTCATAGTAGAGTTACCCTGTAACCACTGATTATTGAAGTTGGGTGAATCTTATTCCTCACAAGCGAATTTGCTCTCTGCAAAGATCACAACTCAAACCAAGATTAACACCACACAATCCCACTAATTTATAAGGCAGTGATGCTTAGTTATGGTAATATAATCAACCACAAAATAGCACCAACAAATTCAGTTTACCTTGAGCAACTCTGCAGCTATGATGACTACTGAAGTTGTACCATCCCCAACTTCTCGGTCTTGAAGCTCAGCCAACTCCACAAGCACCTTCACATGTTATACGAACATTAGAGAAAAGATATTAATCACATAATATAGATACATCAACATAAACCATGAAAAAACAAACGCATCCTACCTTTGCAGCCGGGTGCTCTACTTCTAACATCTTAAGAATCGTTGCACCATCATTCGTAATTGTTACATCACCAATATCATCCACTAGCATCTGCAGAAGATATTTAAACCAAATTATTAGGGCACGTATTCTCATGAAGATTGCTCAACTTAAAGCCTGCAAGAGGTAGTCGAACTGCATTCTTACTAAAAACACGAAAAAAGCAACAACAATTTTTCATTTCATCGATACCTTGTCTAGTCCGACGGGACCAAGCGATGATTTGACAATGTTTGAAACCGCTTGACACGCGACCACTATCGACATCGCCGCAACACATAACAAACAGACAACACAATAAGTTCAGTTAAAATTCGAATAAAAATGGAAAATTGGGAGGGGAAAAGAGAGAGATAATGGAATACAGTACCATTTTGAGTACGAACGTCTTGACCCGACTGACGTTCGCCGAGAAGATCGAGAGTTTGAGCAGACATAGCCATGTGGAACTCACAAGCAAGAGAAACCCTAGATCGGAGGGAAAGGGTTTTGAAAAATGAGAGAGGCAGGACTAAGATGTGAGTTAGCGGAACTCTGAACTGTTAAGCCTTAAGAGAAGTCTCTCAAAACTTCAAACAGAACGGTGCGTTCCGGGTTCTGCCATCCTAAAAAGTTTAGATCCGACCGGAAATTTAAAAAAAAAAAAGAATCGGAGCTAAGCTTAAACCCGGCTTCCATCAAGTTTTTAAATTTTTTTTGACATTGTTTAAAATTTAAGATCGAATTTGATTTAAATTTAGTTAACTTAACATTTATCAATTACTTTTAAATTAAATTGAAATTTTTAAGTTTTCAAATTTTCTAATTTAAAATAAGTTTAGACTAAATTTGAATTGAATTTCGAGTCTAATTTAAACTTAATTAACTTAAATTTCATTAATTAATTTATTCTAAATTAAGTTAAATTGAACCATAATTAAAATATGAACCCTTAAAATTACTAATAAAATTGATATAACGCAATTATATTATTTGATAAACAATAACAGCTTGTTTGGTTTAAAGACTAAAATACATACGGAATAGAATAAGTATTCTTAATAATAGAAAAGATAGGGATAGAATACAATGGATATTACTTTGTTTAGTTTACTGCTAAATAATTTCTATGTCAGTGTTTGGTTTAAAAATATAAATTTATAATTGCAAAGAAATAATTAACAAAAAGACCAAAATACGCTTATCCTTATCCTTTATTATTATTTTTTTATCATTATTTTTTTCTTATTATTATTATTAATTTTATCAATTATTTATTATTATTAAATCCCTTGTTATTTTTTTATTAATTTTATTTTATTTAATTTTATATTATTATTATTTTTTTCTTATTATTATTATTATTATTCTTATTGTTATTAATTATTATTATTATTATTAATTTTCTACTGTCTGTTAAAATTAATTATTATTATTATTATTATTAATTTTCTTATTATTAATAATTTTATTTATTATATTTATTATTATTATTATTAAGTTCCTTATTATTATTAATTTTCTTCTTCTTCTTCTTAATATTAATATTATTACTATTATTTTTTCTTATTATTATTATTAATTTTTTATTATTATTATTATAAAGAAAAAAATTCTTTAACAAATAACTCTATTTTTGAAATAGCTAAGACATCTTTTGATAATCTTTAGCTATTCTTAAAAATTGAATAATATCTAATCTTATGATTAGGTATTATGATATTTTTATCTAAACAAACAAATGATTATTTAAATTTTAAGAATATATTAGCAAGAATTCAAATTCCTGATAACTAAACTTGCCATTAATTTATTGATTGCAACTTTAAAAAAAGGTAAATTTGTTATTGTGTGAGTTTCAAGAGAAATTTCAATTTCTTTCTTTTACTCCAACGGGCGTGTCAATTTACACAAACTCCAATTTAATTTCAATTGCAAATTTTTGAATTAGACTAAACTCGAAACTAGGGGTGTATGTAGAGGTGACAATTATTTGTTTCAAAAATTTTAGTTCGAAACTAAATAGGTTGACGTGAGTGGTTCAGCACTCTCATTCCTTAATCAGAGGTCTCGAGTTCGAGTTCTAGGAATGGAAAAATCTGTTTAACCAGCACTTTACCCCTTACGGGCTAACCCGGTGCGAACGAGGATTAGTCTAAGAGTGGATGTCTTAAAGGCACCTTCTTATAATTGGGAACCTCTTAAGATACCTCGTGGGCTAACCAAAAATAAAAACTTTTAGCTCGAGTTTAGGTTGCCTCTGATCCGTCAAATTGGGCCTCAGGCTGCTGCATTGAGCCCGATTAAGCCTTGGGTTAGGTCCGAGCCTATTCCAACCAATTGCTATCCTTTAGTACACGAAATACTGAAAAGCTCAAAAAGGGTTTAGGCCCCTTGGGCTCCATAGCACGGCGCATTAATCCAGGAACGACGAGGAATAGAATACCGTGCCGGCCTGATTCGGTGATTCCTTGAGATTCGTTAAGCTCAACCTTTAATTTTGATGGGCCTAAAAAAATGACCAGCCACAATCATTAAACTGATTGAATTTATAAATAAGCTTTAGTTTAAAAAATTAATTTGTTTTATGATGTGCATTTTCAATAAGCGTAAGAAAAAGGGAACATTATCAAATAAAAAGAAATAGATATACACAATTATGTCATATTAAAAGAAATTGTGAATATTTTAAAATTTTAAAAAAGCAACACATAAAAATAAATTATATTTGTATAAATATTTATGTTCGGTTACTGATAGGAGGGAAATATTTCTAGAAGGGTTGAGAAGACTAACATGGCTTTGTGGACAAGAGAGGTTAAACAAATGCAACAGAGATGATGGATTTGTAAGATAAACGTAAAGATAGGTTTGTGAATATTGTGAGAATTATATGTAAAATATAAAAGTAAAAGAGATTATAAATAGGCTCATTAATTAATCTGAAAAATTTACCAAAGAAAGTCATTTAAGAGATCTTTTTAAGATATTCTAAATTTGAGTCTCTTAAAAAGTTGTATTTGAACTATCTATTAAAAAGACATTTTTCATTTTATAACCAAATGCTCATTTTAAAAAATAATTTATTGACCTTCTAAAAATTCATACAAATAATCATAAAATCATCCTGTCGTATCTAATTATGCCCTCAAATTCTCTATCCCCTTCCCGTGTTCCTATCTTATATAAATATTTTATTGAATCTCAGTCATTTATTTATGATCCTACATAAATAAATGACTGAGATTCAATAAAATATACTCCCTCCTATTTAAAATAAGTGTCGTTTTAGAGAGATTTTAATTATTCAAAGTAAGTGTCGTTTACAATTTTTCATGCATGTTTATAATTTTATTTCCAAAATTACCCTTTAATTTCTCTCATATCCTAATTATACAGATTACATTTTTAAGTCAATTTAATATGTAATTAATAAGGGTATATCAAACATTTTACCAACTTTCTTAATAAATGTATATTTCTATAAACCGACACTTATTTTAAATAAGAGTGAGTATAATTTTTAATGGACTTAACTCTTTTAAAAGGTCATTTAGAGTCGATTCAACCATTGAACGCGAAAGTAAAATTGAATTTTAAATACTGGAATTAAAAAATTAAAAGGCGGAATTAAATAATGATATTGGTGACTAGTTAGATAAGGATTGTGAAAATAATAATATTGCAGTTTGATGACTGACGTGGACGCCAACACGTGGGTCGTTTTCTCATGTACCAAATCCTCGTGACTTGGTCAACCTCGGCCTTTAATGGGCTGTGTTAATCTAAACATCTAATGTTAAATTTTAATATATTTTTATTAATACTGATAAAGAGAGGAACTCAAAAAAAAAAAACAATACTGATAAAGAGAGTGATAATCCATTGTCGTAATTAGGATCGTCATGATGAGTTAACAGATAAAATTCAAATTTATTGAATTTTAATTAAGTTTAAAGTTAAAAAGATCATTTAACATAACTTGAATGATGCTAATTGATAGGCCCAAAACATTAAAACTAAGGTTTGTTAGAGATGATATTTGGGCGTGGGCCTAATGAGGCCTGGCCCAGCTCGAGATTAACGAACTAGGCTTAGTTGATTAGGCCTCGACTATAAGAAAAAAGATATTGTTTTCTATTTTCAATTCAAAAAAATAAAAAAATCAAGTTAGATAGGGCCAAGTTGAGCTCAAGGTTAGGTTTAAATCTCTCGCGTCCAGTCAAGTTTGGGTTGAAAAATCACGTTATTAACTATTTTTAACTTTAGAAAATAAAAAAATTAAGTTGAGAAGGTCAAGTCAGACTTAAACTTGGGCCTGATTGCCTTGCACCTAGTCTAGCTTAGGTTTGGGCCCAACTACCTCAAATCCGATCAAGCCTCTAGACTGGCCTTTTGTCGAAGCCCATGCTTGGCTTATCATAGTTAGGGATGTCCATGTCGAATCGACTATGTTGTAAAGCCCACAAAGAGAAAAGGAAAACTCAATTTTAACAAAACTAACTAAACCTATATATATATAAAAAGCTTTACATAAATAAAACTTTTTTGGCAACAATTTTTATACCTTTTATTTGTAATTTTTAATATCTTAAAATAGTTTATAATATGAAACTATAGTGTAATTATTTGGAACAAGAATTTTGAAGTAATGGAAAAATATAAATGGAAAAAATATGACTGAAAAATAAGAAAAAGAGGAAGTAAGAGAAGAAGAGAGGATAGAAAAGAAGACAATTTAGAAAATTTTAAGCTATATTAAAAAGTAAAATAAGAAATGTAAAAATTTAAAGATAATTTGGAATTTAATTCTTTAAAGAATATTTTAAGATAATAAAGAATGAGGGTAATATAGAACTTATAATAGTTAAAAGTATTTTAATAATTACGAATTGCTATTTAATAATTTTTATAACGCCTCATGCACGCACATGTGTGTGTAAGAACTCAAATTTTACTCTATCCATCTTTCCTTTTCTTGCAATGATCTCACAATTTTTTTTAAAATGAGATTTTGAAATTAAAAGTATAAAACTTTTTTTATTAAGTTTAGGCTTAGATTATCCAACTCAAGCCTGCCTGAGATCTAACTCTTCTAAGCAAAACGATCAGGCTTAGATTGTCCAAATTCAAGCCTACCTGAGATCTAACTCTTCTAAGCAAAACAACATTATTTTATTTAGAAAAGTTAGATCTTAAATCAATCTAGGCCTAATTTGGCCCATAACTTAACCCATTGAAAACACCTGAATTATATTATTTTGCTTTAAAAAATTAGATCTTGAATTGATCTAAGCCTAATTTGACCCATTAAAAATACCTAAATTTAGACTTATGAGCTATAAGCCGACCTATTTAAGCTTATGGGTCAACCCATTCTCATCCCTATTGTTTAATTGGTTTTGGAAGCTCTAGCATTTAGCATGTGATTAACAAATTATTATATATTCTCGATAGTTTATAACAAATTATAAACTCTATTATAAAGAAACAAATTGTTAAGTATGTTTTGAAGTAGAAACTCTAACCAAAGAGTATCATTGAAGCCTCATGAATGCCAAACCCACCATCAACTTAGGTAAGAATCTGAATCAGAAAGGAGGTATCTTGTGTCTCACGCCCATCATGAAGCTGGTCACAATAAGGTGGTACGTGAAACCAGAAAGACTGACTTGTCATTCGAGTAAAATCCCAAACCTCATTGATGTTGGGTGGTGCAGTTATATGGGAGTGTGACTTCAAAATACTTCAGTGCATGCACTAAAGTCTGAAAAGCGAGGAGTTATAGTTCTTCCCCCACAAGAAAAGCTAAACTCAAAATAACTCATAAAGCCATCCTTGTTGCGTCAACAATCCAGACATAAAGCATGAATCTAGAAACAAGCTTGTGGTCAGACAATTAATGAGATAAGGAGGGGTGGAGGAAAAAGGTGGTTGAATGGTGCTTACCACGTGAATTTCTCAGTTGATGAGAAGAAACTTCCTCCTACAACATCAAAAAGTTAGGATCAGATTTCTTCCCAGAAAAATATAGTACTTGGCCATGTACGTTTCAGGGAGAAACATGATGAACAATCCATAAACGTCTTCACCTTAACTAATCTTGGCAAACATCAAATTTCTTGTACCTGAAAGCTTGAGTACGCAGATGTAGGATAATCGTGCACCTACTGATAACCGATGAGAAGAAACTCAAAGTCAAATATCTGCATTCAATACCATGATCAACAACCGAAGGAACATGTTCATGAACATAAAGTTTCAATTAACAACACAATCTAAAGAACAAAGATTGCTATCAATCTTTTCATGTTAAATCTATGGGATAAATGACAATAAGGATATAAACATAAACAAACTGAGTACAATCAACAATATGACAAAACGCTTTCTTATATTGATCAAGATTACAGAACTATTACACTTGTACGAAACAATTGCATCACAGCACACAGAATACCGTAAAAGACACAAGATATTATCAGTAAGAAAACATCTTACTCCTGAAATATTTGTATACAGATGAACAACTAACTCAAACAAATTATCTCACAGCCTGCTTTTCTACGTTACACCCTAGAATTGGGTCAGTCACATTAGCAGAGTCTCTCAATTTACAAAGCAAAGCATCACGACCAGTTAAAACTATTTTGAAAAATCCATCCACTTCCTTGGCTAGAAAATCGAGCCCTTGAGAAAGTTCCTCAGACACCCTTCTCAAATCTGAAATAGAATTTTTAAATGCTTCCTCTTCAGTTGATTCAATTCCGTCTTGGACCATGGGATACAGCTTCTTCACCTCGGCATCAACAGAATCCAATTCCTTCAACATGATAAATTTTTCATCAGAAGATAACTGCTTAATTCCCCCGTACACATTAGTTTGCAAAGCAGAATATGCTTGGGACCACAAGACTGTATCAGGAATGTCCAAATCTAAAGACTTCTTTGAACCTGAGAAGGCAGCAGCAAAAACACTACACACAAACACGGTCTCAACTTTAACTCCATACATTGCTCGCATCAACACTTTTCCCTTGGCTGAGTTCTTAACCTTTGGCAGATCCATTGACTCCACGAGATTGTCTAATATGGCATGAACATTCTTAACTCTAGGATTTCTCGAACATATGTGCTCTCTCCATGTATCAAGAGAAGAACGGGCCCGTGTGAATCGTTCTGATGTATCCGATTCCAAACTATGCAGAACACACTGAAGCAAGAGATGACCCTGGTTGAGTCTCGAGATCTCAGAGCTTAAAGCAATGCATATATCAAGCAACTTCACACTGATGTCGAAGTACATGTCTATCCACTTATCATCCCAGTCAGTCACAGGAAGCTCAAGGTCCACAATAAGCGTTTTTATGTCAGTGTGAGTCTCACAAAGTGATGCCATAGCCGATTTCATCCACGCCAAGGTAAGAACATCATCCTTGTTTTCTGGATTAAGCTTTCTCAACCTCTCAGCCAAAGTTTCCTCAAAAGCATGCAATAGCGAGAGAAGCTTAGGAGATAGATGCGAGCTCTTTGGTGATATCATCCGCAAAGGGTTTCCAAATGGAAAGAACGGGCGGTGTGGATCCTGTGGGCGACTCATTTTGTTTATTCACTACAAGATATTACATAAAAATAAATTCATCAAGCCCATATCTAAGCATCAATATAAAATTAATAGCAATAGCTTAGGTACATGGTACATACAAAATCCAGCAAATCATCAACAAAATAAAACCCATCAAGATCTACAGCTTTCCCAGAAAAAAAAGTTGGACAAGCTGGAAATTTCTTTTAAAGGAAACCACTTTAATCCATAGAGCATTCAAAAGATCTACAATTCATCATCCATTCAAACAAAACACAACCAAGTAAAGCAAATCGAATGATATAACCCTACCCAAACGTTAAATTCACGTATCAAAATCAGATTACGGGGAAAACTGTAACGTAACCCCGCAAATTCTCAAAAACTCAGCCTAATTTAATTATATATATAAAAAAGAAAAAAACTAGAGCCAAAAACAGTCCTCGATCTTCACTCCGTGAAGACCCAGTCGACAATTCATCTGCTTTTTCGCAGATTTAAAGGTATAAAACAAAAGTTTTGAAAAAAGGAAGTGCTGACAGATTCGTACCAGGAAGAGTACTCGTTAGGGATAGGAAATTTCCTTGAAAATTTCAGACGCGGAGATTGAACTGCTTCATCCTTGCAACTTCCGACCTTTTTATCTAAAGGAGACTTGATTAGGTAGACGTTGCTTTCCTATGCAACAAGAGGATGAGAAATGTGACAGTCACTGACTGTCAAAAAATATCGTCACAGATTTCACACGTGGAAAGAGATGAATGGAGAAAATTGAAACGGGTTTTATGTGACCGTTAACTTTGGGCCGAGGTCCGTAGGATCCCTATTTTAATTAAATAAAAGAAATTTTAATTTTTTTTATTAATCGGAAAAAAATAACAATACAATTTACATAATTAGTCTAGGGAAATTAATCTCATATCTGTCCTCTAGGAAGATAGGGATACACCTAGAGAGGGTATTAATAAAAGTGGTGATCCCTAAATTACAAGAAGCGGCGAAATGAGAGAGCCAATCGGCACACCGATTACTCTCCCATTAGATGTGTCGAATGCGTATGACTCAGTTACAGTTTAGGAGCTCATTAATGCTAGCAATGAGCGGGTTCAAGGAAGCGGTGCACTGGGTGGAGTCTGAGAAGAAATTAACTTGATTTAAATGTGAGACCACCGTTTTAATTAATCCTTAATGTACTTGATTTAAGTATGCTGTTGCACCTCCTCTTAGTAGAATACCAGGATGTCATTTGTAGCATCCCACTCCCGCAAGACCCGAACCCGATATCAATGGTGATATCCGAGCCCGTGCCTCACGAGGATGGTATGCTAGAGCAATCAAAACAGTTCAAAACTCGGTAATACATTTTTTTTTCTTTT
>JAOSBK010000009.1:26213731-26233546 GCA_027568895.1 Erythroxylum shatona | reverse complement strand
TGCCGAGGTAGAATTCAATACTCCTAACCCGTCCCAAATTACAAATAAACCCTTCCCATCGGAGATGGGACGTTACATCATTAGGTCAGGTCGGGTTCGGATTGTTCCTGGGCCAGCCCCATTGGACCACTCGATGGGTGGCCTGCAGGCCAACTCTACCCGGCCTGATTTATCCTATTTTTAAAAAAAATTTATAAAATATCGTTGTTTTTATCGTTTCGGTCAAATCATGGATAGAGCCGAGCAGTATTCGGGCCGAACTATTTTAGCCCATAATCTGACCAATCCCGGCTAAAATCAAGAAGGATCGACTCGGACCAAAATTTACATTCCTATCTCGTGACACTGTACACGCTGAGTCATCTCCCATCAAATGCACAGATTGCGCGGCCGCACAAACCAGCATCGCCACCATGACAAAGCCAAAATCTACACCCTAAAAGCTTGCCATCTCTCTTTTATATTTTGTGTTAACACTTCACCCTCAAAACCTTCCCTAGTTCCTCGCTTGTTCACAATTAATTGATTTTGCCAAAATGGATTCAAAAGAGAGTTTATATAAATTTCACAATTGTTGCTCTTTCTTTGTCACCTTAACAGCTCCTACTAGCCGTGGGCGCTAAACTGGAACATGTAATTACCCATGTGGCTCGGGAGGTTGCTGAGAAACATGTGGCAATGAAAGGAGACCTGGTTGTTCAACTTCAACCTTCAGATAGTTTGTTTTGGTTCAACCAACCCAACGTTGCACCGTTTTTGATTCACATCATCCTATTCCAGAATTCCTTTGAACTGGCATTCTTGTTATGGATAAAGGTAAGATTTAACAAAAAACTTCCATAAAAACATGTGTTATTACCTGCATATGATATGAAGCTAAAATGCAAGTGCAATATCGTTTCAACTCCTGCATTGTGGGAAAAGTATGCTCCTTGGAGAAAAAATTCAACGTTGGCCTAAGGAGGTGGATATGATCTTCCTCTTCATTCCTTTTCACTACCCTTTTGTCTCCAATAGAAAAAGAAGTTATTTCACATACTTATAAACGGACGACGCATTCTCTTATGACGAGATAGTTGGGTCGAGGATCTGAGACCACTTTACTTAGTGGCCACCACCTAAGTTCTGGAAAGCGTCCTAAATGCCACAATGTCTGACTACAAAAGTCAAGCTGGTGAATAGCATTGGAATCTTTTTCAACATTACCTCCCCTCCACAGTTTGTATGTTGATTGAGTCACTTCGTCCAAATTTCAATGACCAAGAGGAGGATCAATATGGGGTCCCACAAATCCCAGGAAATTCACAGTAGCTTCTGGTTATGACCTCATCTAACAAATCAACACGGACGAGACCAGCAAGATTTGGGAGGTCATATGGAAATGAGCAGGGCCCCAGTGGATAAGGTCCTTTCTTTGGCTTTTGGCGAAGAGGAAATTGTTAACTAATCAACAGCGAGTGGTGTGTCATTTAACAATGAACAGCAGGTGTCATTTCTATGGTCAGGAAGAGTCTATTTTTCATGCTCTACGGGATTGCCTAGAGTAATTTCTTTCTGGCAAAAGAGCCCTTCTGCAATTATAGACAGGGTTTTCTTTCAAAATGATGAGGAAACGTGGGTTACTAGAAACCTTCGACCTCATCCTCAATTCAATCAGTTAGCTTGGGCGCTTATCTTTAGAGTCGCCTACTAGTTCTTATGGAAATAGAGGAACAATAGCATCTTTGACACCGACTTTGTTTGGCCGGTGGAAGGTTTTCACGTCGTCATGAATTATGTTGGTTGGATCTTTGGGGCTAATACGGTGGAAAGTTGGGTCTTCCAGACGCAGGTTATGCCTTTGGGCACTCTTGTGGGATGGAACAAACCGATGGAGGGGTGGGTCAAACTCAACACGGATGGCGCAGTGAACACTGGATCCAACATGGCTGCAGCTGAAGGACTCCTGCGGACAAGTCAAGGACACTGGTGTGGCAGCTTTCTCCATAATATTAGAGTGGGAGTGCCCCTGGAGGCAGAATTATAGGGGGTCCATTCAGGCTTCTCCCTGGCATGGGATCCTCGGTATCGACAAGTAGTAGTCAAAGTGGACTTGCTGGAGGTTATTAATATTCTCTCCTCTTCCCATGGCATTATATCTGATATTTATTCTTTAGTGGTAGGTATCTGAGGATTGATTTATCGCAATTGGGAGGCTCAACAACAACATATCCATCGAGAAGGGAACCAATGTGCCGATCGACTAGCTGCATTAGCATCTCGATCGAGACCTGGACTGCATTATCTTCAGGAGCCTCTGATGATTGTTTGAGACGTACTGTATCATGATATGATCGAAGTGTTGTATCCTCGCACCCTGCGTTAGGGGGTGTCCAGGGTTGAGAATTTTTGTATTTTCTAGGTGTTTTTCTCCCTTGTAAAAAAATAGTATTTAAAAATAATAACAATCTACAATTAATAATGCACGGTTATAAATAACATATAAAATTAATATTAACATTCGGTACTTAATAAAATAGTAATTATGAGTATATGGTGTATATGTTGATAATAAATTTTTTTACTTAATCTTTTTTCATCCTATATTTTAAATATAATTATACTTAAATTATAATAATGTTATTATGTATATTTGGTCTGAAATAATGAATAATAATAAACAATTGATATTAATTCAAATTATTTTAATATACTGAAATATTATTAATTATGATATAATATAAATAAGCTTATACTTAAATAAGTAGTCAATATTAATATCTGGTGAATATGTTACTGTATTAATAGTTATTGTAATTATTATTAATTATTATATAGTTATATGACTGAAAATGTTTCCATCCTATTGAAATAGAATTGATTTTGATATGGTTAATATTGATTATAACATAGTCAATTAATTATATTAACTATATAATAATGTTATTATACATATTTAGTATATAGTTAGTTGATTAAGCAGTCAATATTAATATTTGTTGCATTAATGATTATTGTTAATATTATTATTTATATCATTCCTATTTTGGCATTCCTAATTTCCATAAATTTATCCCCAATTAACAAAGGGCCAGAGAAACTTTCTAGTTATGAAGCGGGTATAGAACCAATGGGCGATGCTTGTTACAATTTCGAATCCGTTATTATATTTTTGCTCTAGTTTTTGTTTTTTTGAATCATGATTTGAGATTTTCTTATCAGGGTTAAATATTCTTAATATTCTATTCATTAATATAGAAATAATTGATAATCATCCGAGGTTAGGATCGACCTAAATCGACTCATTATGCATACGATTCAACATGCCAACTATTAAACAACTTATTAGGAACACAAGACAACCAAACAAAAATTTCACCAAATCCCCCGCTCTTGGGGGATGCCCTCAGCGCCGAGGAACATGTATTAGAGTATATGTGCGACTGGTTCAAATCGTGGGCTAGAACAAAAAAAAAAGAAACTTTTTTTCCACTATCCTTCATGAAAAGAATATAAATAATAATGTTAACAATAATCATTAATGCAACAAATATTAATATTGACTACTTAATCAACTAACTATATACTAAATATGTATAATAACATTATTATATATATTTAATATAATTAATTGATTATATTATAATAAATATTAATCATATCAAAATCAATTCTATACATACACATATATATATATATATGGTTAAATAATTAATTTTAATTTGATCAAATAATTATAAAAAATCTATATATGATAATGTTATTAAAAGTCAAAAATTTTAATACTAAAAACAAAATTATAATATGATCGTTGTAGATAAGGGAAGTAAAAAAAATAAAAGTTAAAAATTTTAATATAGATGCTTCTTACTTAAGATTACGGTAAATAAGGAAAGTAAAAAAAAAAGTTGATAAATTTTAATATCAATGCTTCTCACGGTTGGATTGGGAAAGACCTTCATTCAGTTGATATATCATTATTTTGTTCTTCATTTTGATCAAGTTAAGCAATAGGAAGGAAACAAAAAAACATATGATCAAGTTAAGCAATAGAAAGGAAACAAAGAAAATACAAAGGGAAACAAAGAAAATAAATATGGTTGATGAATGAGAAAGAAAATTGAAACAACGAGTATTAAATGTTTCTTAAATTTTATTTTAAACGAAGAGTATTTTTAAAATTTTAATTAAAAAAGATTATTAAATAAAAATTAATTGATTTATTTTAGTTTATAATAAATTATTAAATTAAGAAAATCTACTAATTAATTAATAAATGAATTAGTTTTTAACAATAAAAGTTATTAAAATAGGTTAAATTAAAAAATAAAAAAAATTGAACCGAAAATTTGACCAATTAAAAGTTTTATGATTGAATTTGTTGAAACCAGCGATTATTTGGTTAGTCACTTATAAATAAAATAAATTATATTATAAAAACTTTAAGTAACTTGTCAAGTTTAAATTAATTTATATAAAAAAGAAAATAATCTAATTGAATTCATATGAATTTTTTTAGAACATGAGTTAAATTAAAATTGAAATTACATTTAAAATTTAAAAATATGTCTTTATAAACAAATCATATTTGAAACTTTGGTTATTGAATTATTACTTAAATGTATAAAATAATTCAAACAATGTCAACATTTTATTTTAATGTAATATCTCCTTAAAGGAATTGATCAAAGCTATACCAAACTTTAGAAACTTCAATTCTATGAAATCTTGGTTTCTGAAATATATAAATTTTAGAATCTCAAAATGAATCACATAAACCATTTTAGATTTGTTTTAATATGTAATATTGTTCCTCTAAAGGGCCCTAAAGATGTTGCGGTCCATCAGGCTTACACTTTTCTAATAGATACGACAGCGTTTATCCAAAAGGTCCAAGTTAGGCCCATGCTTGGAATGGATTACGAGATATAAAGTACTTCTAACTAATTTTTTTAAATTGAAATTCTAAATTTAAACCGATAAGATGTTAAGAATTTTAAATGTTTAATTAGTGATAGATTGTAATAAAATTTATTAAAAGTTAAATAAAACTGAAAATTTTGAAATATATTGATTAATTTATAAATTTTAATTAATAAATAAACAAATCAAATTTTAATAACAAATATTACTAAAATAAATGGAAAAAAGTTAATAATTGAATTTAAAATCAATTCAATTTTTAAACAATTGTTATAAGTTATACCGAAACAAGCTTAAAGAATTGGACAAAGGGTGGCTGTTTTTATTATTGTATGTTAGTATGTTACCCTGTGCTCGAAACCATCCATTTATCTATTAAATAAAGAATTAGGCAAAAGGTAGCTATTTTTGTTTCCGTATGCTACCCTGTATTTGAAACCATCAATTCATCCATCCGTTAAACGCATAGACGGAGTTACGTGGGGGCCCATGGTGCACTGGGCCCCCTAACATTTAAAAAATTAAATAATTTTATTTTAATATATATATATATATATATATATATAAGGACGGAATTATTTAGAGCCCATTAGTACATTGGGTCCCCTAAGATTTAAAAAAATTAAATATTTGGGCCCTCCTATTTTAAACTTCTAACTCCGTCACTGGTTAAACGTTAACGAATAGATGAATAGTCTGAGGCATAGGATGACATACAACAACAAGAACAAGAGAAATTGATCCCTAAAGAATTTTGCAATGACAAAGTACTATAGATTTGGCATTTTAAAGGGTAAACAAAAAGAAAAAAAAAACTCCAATTTCTGGTAAGTACATATTTTGGGACATCATCTAAAAACAATGTCGTTTTGGACATCATTAGACATATTTGAACTGAGAATTTAAACTCCAAAATAATAATTATATTTTTAATTTAATTTTTAATTTATTCGATTCTAAATTTTTAAATATAATTTTTAACATAGTTATTTTAAAAGATTTAAATGATTCGAATAGGATTTTAAAATGAACGAATCCTAATATTAAAATTAGTTTTTGATTATTGAGAATTAAGAGAAAACAAAAAATAAAAAGATTTAGAGTTTAAATATTTTTCCCTTTATCTAGCTGCAAAAATACAATCATATTTATTCTTTAAAAAATGCAATCATGTTTTAAGAATTAGCATATGTTCATTCTTATATATTTTAGATTTTTGCATTAATAAAATTTTTATTATAATTATAATTATGTAAAATTATTATTAATCATTAAAAAGTTATTGTATCCTATTTTTATTTATGTATAAAAATATATTTATAATTGAAAATCATTAATATAAATACATAAAATAATATGATAAATTTTAAAATAGTAAAAAGGTAAAGGTTATTTTACATCCACAATTATATTATGTTGAAGGTCTAATAATTTATGAATTAGGTTATAATATTAATACTTTTATTTACCAATCTTTTTGTTTAATTTTACAAAAAATACATATTTTATTGTTTTAATTTTATTATTCTCTTGTTTCGGATTATATCACAATTTTCACTTTTATAATATTTTTAATATGAGAGAGAGTTTTAGAATAACTGGTAAAAGTTGCTCCTTTATAATCACAAGATCACAAATTTGAGTTACAAAAATAACCTCTTTATAAAAATTACTAATAGAATAATAAGCGAGGAGCTTGTGCACGAAATACGTAAAAAATATTTTTATTATATATATATATATATATATTTATTTATTTATTTTTACTCTTTAAAAAAAACAAGAGAAAGTAGTGTGTTATAAAATGATTGTCATGGGATAAGTAAGAGTGGCTTGATTGGTTTTAATTACTCACTTAAGGTTCTTATTTGTAAAAGGTGTTGAGTTCAAATTACCGCAAAGAAGAGAAAAGGGGTTTATTTTTTGGCTGCCTACGAGATATCTTAGGAGGATCTCAATTATGGGAAAGTACCTTTAAATCATCCACTCCCATACTAATTCCCGCTAGAGCCGAATAGGTCCCTTGCGGGAGGTAAAGTTCTGGTCTCAAGTTTTAAACGGCTGCATACAGGATCGGATCCAGAAATTTTTTTAAGTGGGGGCAAATTTTATTAAAGACAAAATTTTATTTTTAATGGGGGCAAAATTTTAATAAGAGTAAAATTTTATTTTTTTAATGGGGTCAAAACTTAAAATAATAATTTTTTTTATAGAGAATTTGTTGGAGGCAGTGGAGGCAAGTGCCCCCACTTGCCCCATTGTAGATCTGCCCCTGGCTGCATACATGAGGGTGGTTCGAATCCGCGATCTCGCTTAAGCTAGAAAAACTCCTTATCAACTCATCTGCACCTTGGTGTTGAAGAGGAGAATTTTCCTTATTCTTTTCTTTATTAATAATCTTCTAGCCCCTAAGCATGCTTCGTAGTCGAATCAATTACGTATGTCTGAGTTACCTAATGCAAATAAACAAAGTTATGTTGTCACGGGAGGCTGGGGACGGGAGCGTATAGTCCACGAGATAAGAGTGTAGCAACCCCTAACATTTTTTTAAGCATAAGCTTTTTATGTTTTTTTGCATGATATCATGTTATATCTTAACCCTTAAATAATGATTATAAATCTTAACAAAAATTAAAATTTGGGCATATTCTAATATATCATCATCAATTTAATTTTTAATTTTTATAATCATTTGAAAAAAGCCTCTCTACTAATTAAAAATAAGGTTGTGTTTCTATATCTCACCTATCAGCAAGATTATCATGAGAGTTGTTATTCTTGGTTACCATCTATTTAAATTTTAAAATGTTATAGCTAAATGTGGATATTATCTTTAAAATATTTTTAAAATATTAATTAATTATGTAATTTTACATAGTGGACATGGAATGGATTAGACACAAGCTAGCTGGTCTGGTCGTAACAAACGACAAGCCATCCAAGAAAAAGACCCACCCACATGAAGAATATTGCCGTTCCACAATTCTCAATCCGATTGTTCAAGGGATTTACGAATTGTTTACTCACAATTGGACAATAATACATCAGCATATATGCCGAGAGAGTAACCTTTGTGAAGACTGGTTAGCAAATTATGCGAAACAATTCGATCTTGGGCTTACTTATTTAGATATCTTGGACTTACTTATTTAGATACCACACCTAGTAAGTGTCATTCTATCCTCTTTGAGGATCAGTAGCAATTAGAACTTTGACCCACTCAAATCCTGAAGCCTTGTGTTTCAAAACTAAGCCAAAAATAATATCATTTTTAATTAATTTAGATTTAATTAATTAATTTAGATTGAATTTTAAAAATATATTAAATAACGAGGGAAGAATCCTGTATGTACAATTGAAATAACAACAACAACAATAATAACAACATTCAATATGAATCTCGAATCCCGGGGCAAGCAATCAAAAACCCGAAGGAAGGTTAAAAAATAAATATATATGTATGCTTTCTATAAGGATAATAAAGGAATTTGCTCAATTTTACATCTGATCTGAATTGAAAAGTGGATTTTATGTGAGAAAAGGTATGGATAAATGCAGATTATTGTTTCTTAGAATTGAAGATACAACAAACACTCCCTACACAATACCTATGGAAAAGGGGTGACATTTAAATGAGACTTGGAACTTGTTAGTCACCTAATGCTTCTTCGGCTCGCTCTGCTATCTCCATCTAGTTTGCTCGCGAGCGCTCGTACTATTTTCGCCTAACTGTGCAGCGGCGGCGTGACTCTCTTGGTCGGAATCACGGTTTGAGCTTGAAGCTTCTCTTGCTATTCTCCGTTCCTGAAAGCAGAAAGAATTGGATAAAAGAGAGCAAATAAGGCTTTTGTTTACAGTTTTCGTAAGAACAGAGTGTTGGGTTTGACAGAAGTGGGTACATACATCACGATACAGCAAGTCATCAGCCTCCAGCATGTGGATCACGTACCCCATTTTGGGCCGTTTTGTTGCATCGGGATCGACACATTTGAGAGCAACCAGCAGAATGCGTTTTAGAGCTTTTGAAGCTGGCATTTCAGGCAACTTAGGATCAACCACTTGTTCTGATTTTCTATCACCAACCATGACCTTTAGCCAATCTACCAGATGAACCTGCAATTATTTCCACACTCCAGTTTAAAGTTGGGACACCATGTGGACTGATAAACAGAGAATACGAGCAAAACCGACCTCTCCCTTGGGTCGACTATAATCCACAGGGCTTCTTCCGGTTATTAACTCCATGATAAGGATGCCGAAACTATAGACATCGCTTTTTTCATTCAGCATCCCTGTACAAGCATATTCTGGTGCAACATATCTGAAGAATCCAATAAGCAAGAAGATGATTTTCTCAATCAATCATAATTCTGCAACAACAGTTTCAATGAATTTGTTTGTACTATGGTGGAATCATCAACATCACCATGGAAGGAATATAGAAAACTAAGATGATACGAATCAAAGAGATGAATGAACTCACCCAAATGTTCCCATCACACGAGTAGTAACATAACTACGCTCAGAACATAATAGCTTGGCAAGTCCAAAATCAGAGATCTTGCAGTTCCATTGGCGATCAAGAAGTATGTTGCTAGCTTTTACATCTCGATGCACGACCTTCGGTTCAAGACCTTCGTGAAGATAGGCCAATCTGCATATTAATCAAGTAGTAAAACATATACTCGATCTGAAACAAAGAAGAAAGAACAAATTCGTAACTTGCTAGACTTGCATATGTTGAAACAACATAAAATGAACATACCCTTTCGCTGTTCCTAGAATAATGTTCATTCGAATATCCCATGTCAGAGGACTGACTTCACCAACATCCCCATGAAGCCATTGGTCTAGATTGCCATTGTCAACATACTCATACACAAGCATCCTACAAAATCAGAGATTGGCCCAAACAGTTTCTCAACGAATCAACAAAACCAATCTCATGGTTATACCAACCTGTAAGCTCCCTCAACACAGTATCCAAGTAGCCTCACAAGATTCTTGTGCCGAACTCGTCCAATTGCTTCCACTTCTACTTTGAACTCCTTCTCAGCTTGACCCCTGATGAGAAATGAGAGTTTTCATTAAATTCTCATCACAAACAAGTGAAAGTTGCAAACTTTATTCTCAATCACCTGTTATTGAGCAAGTTCTTAACAGCGATTCGAGTACCATCACCAAGTACGCCATGATAAACAATGCCATAACCACCTTCCCCAATCACATTCGCCTCACAAAGCCCATTAGTAGCGGCTTCAAGCTCTCTGAGAGTATACCAACGTCCCCACCCAAGATGCGAGACTTCGGGCCCCACACTCCCGCTCCCGAACGACGCCGTCTCCCCGGCACTCGCCGTCCCTCTGCTCTCCCCACTCGATGCGCGGTCGGAGAACACCACCCGGTGCTCGATCTTGCCGATGTCGACCTGAATCTCCTGCACCTGAGCCGCCCCGTGGTTTTGTTGATGGTGGTGATCACGCGCGGCCGGCACGTGCATGATCTCCTGGATTTCCTTGGAGACCGGCGGTGTGATGTCGGCGTTGACGTTGGCGTTGGCGTGCTTAACACTAACCGAAGCCTTCCCCTTTTTCCGGCGAGAAGTGACGCACAGTGAGATTAGGAACAAAGCCAACACTATGAACGAACCCAGTAAGATCCCGATCACTACCCATAACCGAAGCCCGAAGATTGATGTCCGTTTCGACAGCTCCGTGTTCACAAATGCGGCGTCGTACGTAGTAGACATTGTGCATTGGTTCGCCGGACAACCAAATAAAGATGTTAGAGAGAGAGAGTGAAAAAAATAAAAGAATAAAAGAAAATCTGAAAGAGAGGAATCAAATGGAATATTATAACAGTGAGAGAGAGAGTGACGGAGAGAGAGAGAGAGTGTATGTGTGTGTGAATATGAGCTGTCACTTTGTCCTCTCTCTCTCTCTCTCTCTCTTACGTACTCTGTAGTGTTGGAGAAGGAAAGCAGAGGGGCTGTCTGAGTGAGTTTGGTGTTAAGTGTCTTACTAAGCAAGACTGTTAGTTAGTCAACTGTTTTATGTACGCATAAATATCTGTCATATCAACTTAATTATGTTAATAAAAAAACTAAATATTTATTATTCTAAATTATTTAATAATATTATAAATATAAAAAATTTGTTTATTAAACAAATTATATTAGTGGAATTAGTTAATATATTTTATTTAGTTTTATTATAAATTCGATTCTAAATTTTCTATTATAATAGGATTGTTCATTTGTTTGTATTAAAATAATATATAAACACTTAAAATTATTTTCCAAAATTAATATTATTAAAATATCTCAATATAATTCAAAATAATAAATATTAATTATAACTTTTACTTAATCCTAATTTTAAAAAGTGACGAATTAAAATCTGATTAAATTCTTTATTAATAGGAATAATATGATAAGCCATGTTAATTTAGTATTTTTGTTATATGATTATTACATATTATATATGTGTAACGCATGCTTTTTATAACTTCGAGCTATTTTATTAAAAACTGAAAATTGAATTATTTTAACGTTTCTTTCTAAATTTTGAATATTGTCAACTGATTAGAGAAATTTTTAATAATTAATCGAAATAAAAATAACAGATAATTATCAAAAAAGTTTAAATTTTCGTCAATTTTTCAATTATAGCCCGAACTTTAAAAGGTAATAATAAAATGTTCAAATTTTCAATTTTTTATAATTATAGCTCAAACTTCAAAAAGTAGCAATAAAATGCTTAAACTTTTAATTTTTTTCAATTATAATCAAACGTTAATACTTCCTTTAAGTTTGTTGACGTAGCTTGTCATGTGGTTTAGAATCCTTAACTGTTAAATACACGTCAACCAAAATTAACACAACAAATGAAGATTAATGAAACGACGTTGTTTAATCATATAACTAAAACATTGCTATTATTAAAAAATGATTTAAATCAGATTATGCAGCCCCGACAATCTTATGTTTTTTATTTCAGTTTTTTCATTCATTTTCAGTTTTTTCTCTTTAGCGCCCTCACCTTTCGATTTTCATATTAGGCAATCCCGACGTCCTCACACTAAAAAATCAGGAGAACAAACTAAAAACGAAAAATTTACTGGTGCAGCACGTTGTACTAAAAAATACTAAAATTTTTGAGTATTTTATTGCTAGTTTTTATAGTCCATACTATAATTGAAAATTTGATAAAAATTTAAACTTTTTTTTTAGTAATTATCCCTAAAAATAATTATAAATGAGACATCTCAAATTAATAATTATGCAAAGGAAAAATTGAGAAAAGAAAGGTAGGTAGGAGTATTTTCTTTTCTTGTCCATGTTGGCAAAATCTTCTTCTTTCTTCTTCAATGATTAAGCTGATTATGTTATAATACAGCAATGGTGCATTACTGTCAACTGACCTATAAAATCATGTGATCTTTGATAAGGAATCTTTTTTTTCTTTTATTAGCATTTATACAATATCTAGACAAAAGGCATTGCTTTCACGACGAAACACCACTCCACTTAGTGGAGAAGGAAAGGCCTCAAATTCAAGCAAGGAAGAGCAGACAGAGAAATGAATTGACAAAAGCGTCACAAACAAAACTAAAAAAGACATCATCCTGCTTGTATCTTTCCTTATTCTTTTCTTTTCATTTTCCTTTTGATTCAGATAAGCAATCCAAAAAAAAAAAAGGGGCATCTTTCCTTTGCTTTTGCTAGACACCTACTTTGGATTGCATTTAAGGAAAGAAAGAATCTCCATTTCTGAAAAAATAACCCCATGACGTAAGTAAGTTGATAAGGGACTCTCCTGACTTAAGTGAGGTCACAAGTTCGAACCGTCTTCATGTATGCAGCCGTTTAAAACTTGGAGCCAGAGCTTTGCCTCCCGCAAAGGACCTACCCGGCTCGAACGAAGATTAGTCTGGGTGTGAATGGCTTAAAGGTGCCTTCCCATAGTTAGGACCCTCCTAGAATACCTCGTGAGCAACAAAACAAAAAAAAGAAAAAATCGTCTCTTTCCATATATCACAGCAACGTATGACCAAACAAACCATTCAGAAAGTTTCCTGTTTGTTCAACTCTTAATGCTCCTTTTGATGTTGGTCATCATTTCACTTCAGCTATTCTCTACTACTGTGTCACAAGAAAGTGTACATGTGCCATAAAAAAAAGTGTACTAGACTGTGATGATCAATCAGATTGCTCCTCCTCCTTCGCCGTAATGGAATGAATCGAGTCTCAAGCACGGCGGATTTTCACATATCACTCAGTCTTCTTCTCCAGTTCATCAAGTGCTGCCAGTCTTTCAACGAGGGGAGGATGTGAATAGTGATATGCTGAGTACCATGGATCTGTGTTCATGGCTGATAAGTTCTCCTCCTGGAAAACCATCGACATGCTCTCTGGTCAGAACGTATTCTCATCACAAAATCTAACATAAAAGCTTGTTTTAGATTGCCGATGCAATAAAAGGTTGACTCCATATAGTTGCCATCTAGCGTAGCACCTAATCTATAGATGACAACTCTTAACAGGGGAAATTTGAGAGAGAGAGAGAACTTAAAATCACCTGTAGCTTCACAAGAGCTGCACGAAGAGAAGGGGCATAGTTGAGTTTCTTGGCAAAAGCATCAGCCTACAGAGAATAATGGATAAAATTAGATCAATATTCAGAAAGTCCCGAATGGCCAGACACAAGACACACTTGCCTGTGTGAGTGTACATCACACACGAACAGAGAGAGAGAGAGAGAGAACTGATACCTCAAATTCAAAAGATCGACTGACAAGATTAAGACCAAAGCTTACTAGATGTTGGAGAGGTATTACAGTATGCTGCAAACAAGAAAATAAAAAGAATAATGTTATCAATCAATATAGTGTGCAGCAACCGATAAATCATCTGAACAACTCAATTCCATACAAGTTATGCCAACTGAAAATACATGACTTTTTTTCCATATGAAAGTACCTGAAATATGATCAGTCCTATGAGCACCGGCTGTGTATCAAACCCAAAACTTCTAAAAAGATCGGTTGAGTTCCTCACAAGGGTATATCCACCAAATTGCAAAAACGTGAGAATCTGCACTGGGCAAGAAATTCATGCAGAAGAGATTAATAATAGCCTAAACGAGTTCGTACTATACCAAGAGTCAACCTTCTAGTAGTTGTTTCTTCCCATAGATTTTCATTAGATTTTGGTGCAAAAGACATATTAGAAGCATAAAACATAGCCAGGGAGAAAAGATAAGGAGAGGTTTTCAGACTATATTATCTCAAATTCAACAAGGTGAAAAAAGTTTTTAAGTTTGCAACTATACCTGTACAGCAATGAATGAGTACATTGTATGATTGAGTTTCCAATGCCCCAATTCATGGGCAATGACTGCTACAATTTCCTCATGGCTTTTGCACTGCAAGATATGTTGCAACGTATTTACCAAAAAAGATACGATACATAAGAGGAAAAAAAGAAAAATCCTGCAGTTAAATATGATTAAAGCCATAGAAAAGAGATGTCATGAAGATTAAGGAAAAATTTAAACAATAAGACTTCCTCACCTGCTGAATTAAAGTATCATAGAGGACAATTCGCTTGTTCTTAAAGAATCCATACATATAAGCCTGCAAGAAAATAATTCAAAAAACGTTCATGCACAATAAAGTACTGAATACTAAGATCATAAACATACTTTTGTGAGCACCTCAAAATATACAGGTAAAATATGCAAAGTACAAATTCTGAAAGAATATGGAATGCAAATTACAGCACTATCGATACTACTATGCAAAAGGATCTACTTTTGTTGAGCATTATAATTAACTATTCTGTCCTTCCAGAACATACAGCATATGAGAAGCCTTGTGACTTGAAGAATAAAAATATAACAAATCAGCTATCAATAAGTTTAACTCCAGGCATAAACTGGGAGATATAGTAAGGGCATTTCAAATTAGGCAGTTTAAGCAAAAGGAACAGAAAGACAGATAGAAGAGGAAGAAGATCCAAATTTCATTTTCCTGCAAGGCAACCTAATAAGAAGAAAGAGAAGAGAAAAGAGAGAGGTGTCTGATCACTGCCAATCAGAGTAAGATGTTATAACACATTTAATGTTAAGTGACGATAAGAAATGAATACTCACATTGCTATGACTTGACCTTGTAGATCCATCTACTACAAACAACTTTTTTAATGGAAACTTCAGGGAAGAAGCGAGAGCCTCAATTGCCTCCCTCAGCTCTCCTTCTGGAAGCTAAATTTCATACCATAAATAGGGAAAGTAAGACAAGATATCTTGAAAATGGCAGGGTATACATAAACAGGAAGTCCTAAAAACTCACAGGAGTAAACTTGTTGAAAAGAGGTGCTATCAGAATTGGGAATAGCGTCATCATGACAAGCGAGAGAACAAACATAAAACCCCACAGATAAATCGCCAAGTAAGGACCTCCTTTCTGCAAGTAAAGCCAATGGCCAAACTTGTCATCATACAGTTGGAAATCATTGCACATTACAATAATACAAGCAGAAACAAACCTGAACTATTAAAATGATTGCTGAAACAATGGGTGGACCAAGTACAATAGCAAGGCAAATTCCTTTAGCTAAGTCCCTGAAGAACAACCATATTGTTTGCTGTAAAGGAGATGGAAAGCTAAATTACTATACTTCACAAAGCTTGCAACAAATGAAGTCAAACGAAAGCAAATGGAAATTCTATGATGGTCCAAAATAATGAAAAACTGACCAATAAAAAGCAATTAATTTTGCAGATGCAAAAGAGAACAAATACCAACTTTATTGAAACCGTGGCGTGCTTCAATCACAAAAGTTGAATAGAGAGAAAAAGGTAAATCAGTGATCTGCATGGAAAATGTAAAGCAAATCAATCAAATAGTTAAAACACTTATGGTCAACTAGTCTGAAATGGCATGCATACCTGAGACCAGATCATGAAACCAGCCAGGAAAGCAAGGGTGTGGAGTATTTCATTCTCAGCATTCAGGCCAGCTAAAACCAGAAAACTTTCCGATTTCTGCACTTAGTAAGGAATCTAGATTGTAATGATACAACCACCAGTTTGGCTCAAATAACATTGGAGAAAAAACACTCACCTTCCAAAACCAAGGCAAAATACCAAAGTATAAAATAGCAGAGTCCAGAACTATGGTCACAAAATGGTGGACAAAACTGAAGTAGCTGGAAATATAAAAATAAGCCAGTGGAAAGTATCAGCATCAATGGAAACAAAGAAAAAGACATTTAAACAAATACTATTGCCTATAAACAATGAAAGAATAAAGAAATGCAATATAAGCATACTGAACAATGTAGACAAGCACTCAAAAAAGGAACCTTTTATCGAGACTATAAGCTCTAGATTTTTTAAATTTCTCTTGGCTGATGACTCCTTCCAAAGTTTTTGGAAGAGTTGGCAGTTTCAACGCAGAATGCTGCCGTATATCCAAATAAGTCTCAAAGATGTACATCAGTATCATAAAACCTGCAAAGAGATTTTGGAGAACTAAGCAGAGCTCATTGGGGAAACTGTCACCAGTAATCTCATAAAAGTTAATGCCGAAAAAGAAAGAGAGAATGAGAAAGAAACAAGAAGCATTCTCAAAACCTGCCTGCAAATGATCAAAATCTTCCTCAACTTTCAACGTTATCAGTATGACAGATGCCCAAGAAAAAACCATAAAAGTTGGCTTAACAAGCCCTATCAAGTCCATACAAAAAACTGATTGCCCTATTTCTAGTTTTTATTCAGACAACTCGTTCACCATACCAATCCCCACCAACATCTCGATGTTCAAAAGTACCCGCCATTCTTTATCCTAACATGTTACATTTCCAAAAATACGCCACATAACGGATATGTGAGTCTGAGTATATTCAGTTCGTTTGTGCAATAAATAGACGGTACTGACTCTCTTTTAAAACCCCAAGAGCACAGAACTATGACTCTGAGCAGCTCCACCTTCTTGGTGTAAGTAATGCAGCATATTGAAGAAACAACATTTCATTCCACAGGATAAATAAAAGATACAATCTTGACCATTAAAACCCTCGTATTCTTCTCTTTCCCTAAACTTTCTACGCTTAACATTTCAAAAAGACGCTGAATGAGAAGTGCCGGCCATGAACACAAGGCAGGGGAAATTAAAAAAGGACCAAGAACGTGAACAAACAAAAAGGAATTCCCAGACTTGCAAAATAATGAATCTCCTAAATACATAGCATAATGCAAGATAAGAAAATAAGCCAAAATGCTGAGGGAAAAAGAGCAAATGAAGTTCAAGAAAGATACAGGTAAATTTCAAGAAGATAACAAGGGCAGTGTTAAAAGAAGGAAAAAGGTAAGAAGAGTATACCGACAACGGCTTCCATATAAGGAAATGCCATGGAAGAAATCTTGAGTGTTGCAAAGGCACTGTGAGGAGAGGAAATGGGGTTTTGAGTTCCTTCTTCAAGAGCTGGACTTCGCTGGTTATAGATAACACTCCACAAATGGGTCCAAAACCAACGACCCGATTTTTACAGCCCTCAGACTTGGCCCAACATATATGAACATGTTTTCTAAAAAGAATTATTTTATAATAATACAACAACAATAATAACATCCAATAAAAATTACGCTAAGACGCAAAATCTGAAGAGCTCCGATGAGTAAAGAGATTGTTTATTTCTTTTTTATTATTATTATACAATCTCATGTTACATATATAAAAAATTAATAATATAATAGTTTTAACCACCCAATTATGAACAAAGCCGAAAAAACTTCACTAATCTCTTTTCAACATATTTAATTGAAATGCATATTAGGATTATATAATATTGGAAATTTTAGAAAAAATCTTAAAATGTTTTACAATTTTTAATTTTTAGGAAAATTTTTTAAGTCTTAATTAAAAATAACAATGAAACATATGTGATGTAAATATTATATATAAATCAATCAAACGTCACTTACATATTGATTCAATTTAATTTTTAAATTATAATTGAACTAATTAAATCCAATCTAAATTAATAACAATAACAATCACAACAACACTCAGTAAGAGTCTCATTAAAATGTGAGGTTTAAGAAGATCTAGTAATACACAACCTTACCCCTACATGATAAAAATGTTACTTTCAATAGATCAATGTTCAATACAAAATGATTATAATTATAAATAAAAATATAAAATATGTAATGCAATAGATGATATTGTACATATAAACATGGTAAATATTAACGATATGAGATAAAATAATTAAATAAATACACAAACAAACAAAAAATGCAAATGCAAGAGTAAATCAAATCAGTTATGTCGAGAAAGTAATTGGGCTAACTAAGAAACTGTTTAGGTTAAACAACTAAGAGGTAAGTCCACATAAAAAAAAGTATAGAACAAAAAACTTGAGAGAAAATGTATAAACTAACTAAGAAAACAAGATTGCCCTCTCTAAGGGAGATTCTTTATTTCTATCCTAATACACCAAAGCTTTCTATTGCACGTCACTTCCTTGGTAAGTTACATCAAAGCTATATCAATCTTAATCACTTCCTTTCAGTTCTTCTTAGGCCCACATTGTTCTCTTACAGTCTCTTAGTACTATTTTCTCGTACTTTCTCACAAAAGTGTCATAATGCCTCCTTTTAACATGCTTGAATCACCTAAATCTCGTCTCTCTCAACTTTTTATTAATATTAGTCACCTTTAATTTGTCTCTTGCCATTACATTATTGACCTTATCTCTTATGGTAAGGTTACATATCCAATGGAACATCCTCATCTCCGCTACCATTAGCTTAAAACTATGCACTTACTTGATAGGTCAACACTTCGCCCCTTATAACTTGTTTAGTTTAATCACTAAGTGATATAATTTACATTTGAGTTTGAGTGAAATCTTTTTGCCATGTAAAACTTTTGATACACTTATCCATTTAAGCAGCCACGATCTGATACAATAGACTGTATTTTCGTTGATCTCTCTATTGCTTTGGATGATAGACCCTAGGTACTTAAAATTTTTTTATGTGATATAACTTATGATATAATCTTTACCTCCATATCGGAAGCCACCCTGTGACCTGAACAGTTACCCTCTAAATACTCAGCGATAGTTATATGGAATTTCAAGCCTTTTGACTCTACTGTATCCTTCCAACATTCTTCCTTGACATTAATACTCTCTTTTATCTCAGTCACTAAGACAATATCGTCAACAAATAACATATACCAATGCACATCCCATTGAATATTCACAATAAGCTTATCCATCACTACTATGAACAAAAAAAAGGCTTAATGACAAGCCTTGTTGTAGTCTAATATCAATAGAATTTTTTTGTATCTCCTCCTATCGTCCTTACTATAATCTTTAACCCTTCATACATATCCTTAATCACACGTATGTAAGTCATAAGTGCTCCCTTAATCTCTAAACACGTCTATATAATTTCTCTAGATATCCTGTCATATTCCTTATCGAAATCAATAAAAACCATATGCATATTACCCTGTCTTTCCTTGCAATATTTCATTAATCTTCCAAGGATATGTAAAACTTATGTCATGGACCTTTTTAACATGAAGGCAAACTGGTTCTCGAGATAGGAGCATCTTTCTTACTCTCTTCTCAATTACCTTTTCCCACAATTTCATAGTGTGACTAAGTAGTTTAATGTCTTTATAGTTTTACAAATTTGGATGTTCCTTTTGTATTTGTATAGAGGAACTAAGGGGGCGTTTGGTTTGGGGTTTAGGAATAAATGAATGGAATAATTGTAAAAAATATTGTTTGTTTTGGGGTTTTCAATTATAAGGTAATGGATTTATCCCATTAAATTTGGGAATCTACTAAACCCTCCAAAATAGGTGGGTATCAAGTTTTCATTC
>JAOSBK010000009.1:26203028-26213631 GCA_027568895.1 Erythroxylum shatona | reverse complement strand
ACAACATTATTGGTATTATTACAGAAACCCAAGTTACAAACCAAACGTCATTTTTTATTTTTCATACCCATTCCCATCCCCTTCTACTATTATACCCATATCCATACCTAACCCCGTGCTCAAACCAAACGCCCCCTAAGTCTCCATTTATCCGACATTTTCGTGGACTTAAGAATCACATTAAAAAGGTTGACCAACCAAGCAAGACCTTTTATGTCTAGGCTCTTCCATACCTCTATGCATATCTCATCCAACCCTACTACCCTTTTGCTATTAATCCCCCTCAAAGCTCTTTTAATTTCTTTCCTTGTAATTTGCATGCAACAAGACAGGTTATTGAACCTCTCGGACTTGTTAAGATTGCCTAAAGAGATGTTTTTTTTATGCCTTTACTAAAAATACTATAAAAGTATCTCTATCATCTTCTCTTGATATCATTCTTGGCCACAAACACTTGTTCTGCTTCATCTCTTACACAAGGAACTTGACCTAAGTCTCTTCTTTTTTTAATTCCCTAACTCTCGCTAACTTAAAAATGTCTTTTTCTCCTTCTTTAGTATCTAATATTCTATACAAATTATAGTTATCTCTGTTTTTAGCCATGGAGATTCTTAGTATCTAATATTCGATACAAATTATAGTAATCTCAGCTGTTAGCCACCGTGATTGTCTTTTTCATCTCTTTCTTTGCCAATTTGTATTTTTCTTTACTTGCTACTCTCTCCACCTTGATAGTATCTTTCAATAGAGCTTTATAAGCCCATTTTTGATTTTAACATTTTCTTATACATCTTTATTCTATCACCAAGATTCTATCTTACTATCATTAGGCCTTTTAGAATTCCCAAAGATCTATTTAGCTACATTTCTTAAAAAAGTCACTACTCTTTTCCACGTCTGGTTAGCAGCTCCTCTAATGTCCATTCATCTCCATATATTACTCTATCCTAGAGTTGTTTTATCGTGTCCCCTTTCAGATTCCACCATCTGACTCTAGTACTAACACATTTTATGACTTCTCTTCTTCCTCCATTCTTTAATTATGCTAAGTTGACAAACAAGTTTTTGGTATCACCTTAATTAATATTTTGTTGTAATTATCTTAATTATTTTTTAAAGTATAATTAATTGGTTCATTTCAAGATCAAGAGTTGAGTTGAGTTATCATGTCAGCGATATTTAATTAGTTCATATAAAATATTCATATTGTGTATATTTCATATTTACTCTAGGAAAATAGTTTTTTTTAAATTGAAATTATATTATCAATTTCAAATTAAAATTGATCAAATTTCATTTTTTATTTTTAATATATTTAAAGTTTTTAATTGAATTTCATAAGTTTAAAATTTCAAAATTTTTAAAATTTAAGTTTGAAATCTAACATTAATTTAATTCAAAATTTATCTACTAACTTCGACAAGGGTTGAACTAAAATCATGACTTTGTACAATACTACAATTCATCATAATTTTTTATCTATTTTTTTTGTCGAGATTAAAGATTTTATTTAATACAAATTTAAAAATTAATTAGAAAGAATAATTTAATATTTCATTAAATCGTAACAATGAAAGCAAGTGAAAGAGAAAGCTAGCTTCAATTTGATGAAACAATTTACTTCATTGAATAAGCAATAATTCATCTCAATAAAATTATTTTATTAATGTAGGTTTGACCTTTTTTTTCAATATTTTCTAAAGGTTAGGTTTGACAATTATAAAGTACCCATGCTTGCCCTAGCCCAAGCCCTGCTCGACCATGTCTATTGACGTCCGAGTTTGAGCTTAAGTCCAAGCCAGAGCCCGACTCAACCTGAACTATTTTTTAATTAAAAATGTGGGAATTGGCTTTGTTTTTTATAAAATGATGTCATTTTGTTTATATGTATCAAGCCTAAGTAGCCCAAGTTTAAGTTTAGGCTCAAACTCAACTCAAACTTTTTGTTTTTGAAAAAAATAGGACCCAAGGCGCCCAAATAAAGGTATTAACTACTAGTGGTGATAATTTGCAATGGAGATTGGATCATTGAGTGTGCTTGTTTGATAGGTCTGAAAAAAGAGAATATATATGGAATGAAAGATTGAGTTTAGTGACCGAGTTGGTTATAGAGTCATTATTTTGATTACCTATTTTTGGGTAATACTTCATTCCTCTCCTAATATAGAGAAATGGGTATCATTGTTATGTACAGGTGTGCTTATTACAATTAATTAAAAATATAACTAATTAAAATATAATTATTAATTAATTCAAATATAATTATCAATTATTTAAAATATAATTAATTAGTTACAATATAAGTAATTAAAATATAATTATTCATGAATTAAAATATTGCAATTAAAATATTATTAATTAGTTACAATATAAGTAATTAAACTATAATTATTCATTAATTAAAATATTATTAATTAGTTATAATATAATTATTAATAATAAAATAAAATATAATTAATTATAATAAAATTTTATTTCTTAGTATTTTTATAAACTCACCAATATCAATAATAATGATAATCATTCATTCTTTTTAATCAACCATCATAATTATAATGACAATACACATTATCATTTTTTACTATATTTATTACCACTTCTATTACCATTCTCCTATACAAACTAACTGTCTTTAATTGGACCATTAAGCCCAAACTTAACGGTGACTTGAAACTTAAAAGTTATAAAAAAAGTTTCATTTATTAAATTTGGATCAAATTGAATCAAAGGTAATAAGCCTTGTCTTTTTTAATGATTAACCAAAATGTTTTATATCGCATTATTTTAAATAGTACAAAATATTTATAATATAAAAAATACAAAATTATTCCTCAACCATATTTATTATTTCTAATAAATTGTTTATATAACGAATTAATGATTGCACAAGCAAAAGAATTTATAGAATTATTTTATTTAATTAAGATTTCAAATAATAATAAAATAGCCTTTTATTTTATTCCAAAATTTTCAAATTCTATCGAACGAGATAAAGCTAACTTATAAAATAATAACAGAAAACTGCCTAATTATTAATTATCTTTTTTCTGCGGTCCTCTGTCCTGCTCAGCGTCATGAAAGCGAGTAAATGTCTCTCTGCAAATTTTTGAGGTCTTTCTCAGTATCAGTTATCTCTCGATATATATGTATCCATGGCTTTGAGCTCTCCGATCTGGTAATGGGAATAGGAAATTGAAGATTTGAAACCCTAATTGTTACTGTTTTCATTTGTCGTTGTCAATTGCTATCTCCGCCTCTTCAATCTTGATAGGTTGTGACAAAACCCTAATTTTTGGAGCTTTCCGATAGCTCAAAACCGTATAATTTGTCTGTTCGGTCACGTTTGGGGCCTCTTTGTGGTTGTACTTACGGTCTTCGCTTATGATTAACAAGCGCTTTGTTGGCATAGGGTTATAGATTACATTTCCCGTCAAAAGAACAGTACCCTTTGCAAGGGATGTAGGATTCCAGGTTTTGTGAGGGTATTTCGGGCATGTTTGATTTGACGTTTTCTAAATAGATGGATCAGAAGGATGGGTTTAGCTTGATGTTAGCAAGTGTTTGACCTTTTTATCGACACGCCGTTGTCTGGGCTTTGAGTTAAATTGGGTTTGTGTGAATGGGTTTTGGATGAACTGAAGTCATCAGTCTCCTTCGATTGGCCATGTTTAATGGTAACTGAACAGAAATAGTTTCTAAAACGCGGTACAGGAGTTTGATGTACCTTCGTATTAGACGGGTAAGGGTTTGAGTGTCAGTACCTTTATGTGATGAGCAGCAGATTTTGTTGTTAAAGAACATAGGTGACCAGATACTCTCTGGTGTCTGTTGTGAGAAGTAAACTAAGTTTTAGGGTTATGAGTTTCGAAAGTGATGATCGACATGGATCGGACCTGAGAACGGACAGGAGCCACGAATTGCAGAAGTAACTCATTTATTTAACATGTTGTCTCCTTCTTGGCTTTGCCTTTCTGAGTTTTGAATTTAACATATACTTGTGATGATCCAGGAAGTTAAAGACTTCATACTCACGAGATTTCCTTTTATCATTGAGCGAGTTGGAAGTTTGTAAAAAGCCACCAAGTGGTTTCGACCAGTCACTTCTAAGGTGGGCTGCTTCCTCTGGGCTTAAACCATTAGTTCAAAAAATGCACTCTTGGTAGCGATATTATCCTTTAGCGTTGGCAGCGCTAATGTTTTCATAATTGTCTGCTTGAATGTTCTTTCTTTTCTCCCCCCTTTTCTTTTCTATAACAGTGAATTTGAGGATAATTCACGGGATCGTTTTCGAAGTTCTGGAAGTTTATCATCTCAAACTTATAGACGCAATGAGTACAGCTCTTCTCCGCCCACTAGAGGGGAGGTAGGCAATTATTCTCGTGGTACTCATGGAAGATGGGACACTCGATCTTCTGGAAGAAATGATCGGGATGGTGATTCACAGTCAGATTGGGATACTGGTAAGGGTTTAGATAAGTTTTTGGCCTTTTGATATTACAAGGATTATAAATGCATGTACTCTCCGTGCTTGATACATAATAAGGAAGTGCTATCATATTGGTTAGGATATAGTATTTTACCGAGTAAGAATTAGCTCGAGGGTGTGCAGTGGTCTTTTCTCCTATTCTCTGCGACATGCTTCCTTTATTCACCATCCTTTAGTTTTTTGACCATTTCTTTTGTCTTTGCTCAAGAGAGCAGAAGATAAAATTGATATCTTATTTGCCATATGTTTCTAATCAAACTTTTTTCTTTGTGTGCTTGTGTCTTACGCAAATAATATGTGCTCTTAAAATAGAACCTATTATTTTTATCTATATTTCACATACTTTATTAACATCATTTAAGCGTACCATTTGTCTGTGTTTCCAATCGTGCAGAATAATTTGAACCATGAGGCTCGTTAAATTCTATTGAACTATGGTCTCAGTGATCCTACACTATGTGGCCTTCACTGGAAATGGCTTTTCTTTCTCCATTAATTGATGCCTATTAATTTGTAGATTCTGGAAAGCATTGCGGAAACCAATCTCGACGGTCTTGGCAAGTTCCTGAGCATGATGGACTTCTCGGGAGTGGTTCTTTTCCAAGACCTTCTGGTTATGCAGTTGGGTCATCGGTTTCGAAATCTCGAGCGGCTGATAGTTACCAGCTGAATAGGAGTAATGAGCCATATCAACCACCTCGTCCTTATAAGGTAAATCCTGCTCCCATTTCTTTGTAGCATTGGATTGCATATGAGCGCCAGAAGCATAATATGAATTTGATCTGGATTTTAACAGTATTTGTTGCTTCTTTTATGCATGATGTCAGTTTTTCCTGTTTATCACTTGATAATGAACATAAAGCTTACCATTGGACCTTATTTCCTTTAGATCTCCTTTGACATGCATTGATCTCTCCCCTGTGCTTTTGCAGGCTGCGCCTTACTCACGTAGGGAGACTAATGACTCTTATAATGATGAAACATTCGGTTCTTCTGAGTGCACAAGTGAGGACCAAGCAGAAGAAGAAAGAAAGAGGAGAGGTAACTTATTTTATTTTACAATTTTTGGGAAGATAAATTGGCTTTCATCTCCTGTAACTATATGGACGTTAAATGGTTGCAATTAAATGTGTTCACTTCCTTTACAGCTTCCTTCGAATTGATGAGAAAGGAACAGCACAAGACTTTTCAGGAAAAACAGAAGTTGAATATGGAGAAGTCTAAAACTGACTTCGACATTACTCTGTTGCTAGAGGACTCAAAAGATTATAAGAGAGTTCCACACAGAAACAATGAGTTGGATGAGGCAAGTGTCCAACCTATCTCGAATAACGAGTCTGACAAGTCTTCCATCCCTGTATCTGGTCCTATGCCTAGACCTCTTGTTCCCCCAGGGTTTTCAGGTGCTATACCTCCAAAGACTAATGGAACAAATTCTCTTGGTCAACATCAACCATCGGAGGTATTACTTCTCTGTTATTCAACGAGCTTGTGCTATAAAGTATCCTGGTCTGGGGTGATTAGAAATGCTCCAACATAGTCGAATGATAGGTCTAAGATTTTGAAACTTCTTGGAGTCAGCTAAAAAATGCACTATTTTGCAATTTACTGTATAACTATATGCACATACTGTTCAACAATTGACTATGGCTGTTACATACTACTTGATTTTTTCCCTCATGGTGGGATCATCACTTGTTAATTATTTCTTTAATGTTTAGCTTGGAAAAGAACTTGAAGGTAGCTTTTCACATGGCAAAGACATCCTTATGTTAAATGAAACTTCAAGTAATCAAGAGGAAGAACATAGTGTAGAAGCGGATTTGAGTAAGATGCAGCTCGGGAGTCAAAGTATTCATGTTTCACTAAATGAAAAGAGTGAAAAGATTCCGAACCTGTCATCAGCTCTGGATGTTTCCAATGAAAAGGTTGGTGTGGATGGTCAATTTAACAAGACTTACAAACTCTTGGATCCCTTTGAAGCCCCTAAGAACAGTGAAATAGTAGATAGTGGTGACGTAATGAAGAATAATTGGGCAGGTGATTCAAGTCCTGCTCAATCAAACTCAGTCCTTGAAAAGTTTTTTGGTAGTCCGTTGATGTTAAATGGTGGTGGCTCTGCCAATATCATTAAGGTAATCTTGTTCTCTTTGTTGTGTTATGCACATCTCTCTCTGTCTCTCTCTCTCTCTCTCTCTCCATCCATCCATCCATCCACACACAACAAGCATGTGTGAAATTCTTACATATTACCATCTGGTGAGAAAAGCCATATCCTGCTGAATGTATGTATTTTGTTCCCTTGATAATTCGGGTGCAACTAGGATTCATTAAGCAAAATCTTTCATGAGCTTTGCACATAGTTGCTGTTTGTGTGAAAATGATCTAAAACATGATTTTTTCTCAACTCTTCAGTTCTGGCATATATAGTAGGCCCTCTATCCTCCCTGTGGATGTGATTCTTGTTTACTAATACTTAAGGGCAATTTGGCTGGTTTCATTTTTAAAGGAACTCAGTTGAGCAACTTCTCTAAACTATACTTGTAATTAATCTATGTTTAACATCTTTCATATGAACTTGAAATCTGGAACTGCTGTATTTGAGTGAATTGTATAACTTAACGAGAAACAAGTTGAATGGACAAAACTTATATTGAATTTTGTGGTACGACGAAAATTTTTATGATGAAAATTACAATGTTATTGTCATAAGTGCTTCATTTTATTGATTTGATCTTTGTTTTGCAGCATAGTGATGCTAAATCAGAAGATATATTAAGCCCTAGCAGTGCTCAATCTTCAAAGTTTGCTCAGTGGTTTCTTGATGAAGGTACAGCAGTATGGAAATCTGATATTCGTATGTCTACACGTACGAATCAGAATAGCTCAACAATGTCATATGTCTCAGAGTCCTTTGTTTCTCAATTTTAATTTTTCGGTTGCAGAAAAGCGACCGATTGATGGTGCTCCACCTGCTAGGCCAACCGATATGCTCTCATTAATTGTTGGTGCTGAGAACGGTGGATCCCAAGTTTTTGATGCTAAAGCTTCCACTCAAATTCCACAAAAATTCCCCTTTCAAAGCACCGAACTCGTAGATGGGCACACGACATCAAATCTAATCCTTGTCAAGGCAGATGATGTTGAGCAGTTTTGCAACACTGATAAACCAGAAGTTACTTCAGCTGTGCTTACCTGTGAAGACCTTGAGCAGTCAATTATGTCTGGAATTACTGCACATGGTTCCACTTTCATTCATCCAGTCCAAGGCTCAAGTCATCTTGATGCTAACGCTGAGCAGCAGAAAGATGATGTTGATGACCATGCATCTCAGCATCTCCTTTCTTTGTTGCAGAGAGCTACAGGCCTGAATGATGCTATGCATTCTGATAATTCAGGAATGAGATCTTCAAATAACCCACAGAATTTTCAATTAGCAAATATTGGCTCTAGATCTAACTATTCAATGGAGACAGATGCTGAAAATGCACCCAATCCAGGGAAGCCTTTGACTCTTGAAACACTTTTTGGAACCGCTTTTATGCAAGAACTGCAACCAGTAGGAGGGGAAGCTCCTACTCAAAGGAATTCTGTTGGGTCTGGCATGGTTGATGTCGCGAATTCTAATGATTTATCTTTTCATGGAAGAGGTGATCGTCAAATTGTTTCTCCGGTTGAAATTGCATTTAGCAAGTCGAGTTATGGAAGCAGTATTTTAGCATCAAACCAAAGACAGCAAATCAAAGCTGATGTCATTGAAAAGCAGTTGTCAGGCGGTGATCCTCGAGGTCAAGTGGACTTGTCTTCTCTCCTTATGGAATTGGAACCTAGGCGTGGTGGCTCTGATAACTTTGTTGAAGTTAATTTTCCTGAGGAAGATAGAGTTATGGCAAGCCATCCTCTGAACATCCAGAACTTCATGGCTGCCAGGAATTCAGCTAAAGCTGAAATATTATCCAGCTCAGAGGCTGCAATTGACATGGGTGAAAAACTGGCGCCTTTAAATTCTGTATTTGGGGATGATAGACCTGTGGCAAGAGGTCAAGAAAGGATACCTTTTCTTCGAGGTCCTTATGACCCACGGAAGCCAGATGTTCAGTTTCCTAATCTTCATGCTCAGTCATCTTCTTCACAGTTTCCTAATCTTCATGCTCAGTCATCTTCTTCACAGTTTCATCCTCCCCAGTCGAACCATACCAGACCGATGTTCCGCCCTTTGGATGCTCTTCCTACTAACATTAATAGTCAGATGAAGTTTATGCCTCCAGAGAATATCATCCATCACGGTGCTCCTAATCAACAATTCCCTGCCAATATGCTTCAGCCTCCTTTTATTCAACCCAGTAGTGGAAGGCCTGGATTAGACCCTGCAATGCATAATCCCATGGTACAGCAAATTCAAATGCCTGGCAATTTTCCTCCACCCCAATTATTGCACAATTTTCTACAGGGTGCCCAACGACCCTCACCTGCCGGGAATGAGGTCACTGGTTTCATGCAGGGACCCATTCCAATGCAATCATCCGCTCAAAGGCGACCCAACGTGAGAAGCTTAGGAATTCCACCACAGGGTAAGACATTTATTTACTGGTTTGTTCCTCATGACATGATTATCTTCAGATATAAGAAAGTAGACGGTCTGCCCAGTATTGAATAAGTAACTCACAAGGTAAACCTGATGATGTTTTGGTTTGGAGGTTTCTAAAACTGGTGAGAACGCATAGCTTCTAGTTGGCATTTGCATTTCACGTGCATATGTTTCAACCGAAGTACTAACATGCTTGTTTCAATTTGAATTGCTCCAATGCATAACTGCCAACTTCTCAAATTTTGTCCTTATGAATTGTTTTCGTTAAAGTGTTAAGTGAACACAGTATTCACGTGGAGGAGAAAGCCCAGCCTAGTCTTTTTAGGCATCTAATTGTGTATAAACTTTAAATTCGTTGGTCCATCTTCACTTTGATGTTCTTAGTTGTTATGAATTGACTCTTGAATTAAGTAATCCTTGTAATGATTGTGCTGCTCTACTCCCTAATAGGTGGTGGAACCAATTACCCTGAAGCACTACGAAATCTTCTTGAGATGGAACTTAGATCAAATCCTAAGCAGATTCACCCGCTTACCTCAACTGGCCATAATCCGGGAATGTATGGTCATGAGCTGGATATGGGCTTTGGATACAGATAAGGGAATCTGATATTGTGATCTGCGTATGGGCAACTTACTCATCGAATTCATGTTATTTGGAAATGGGTATGAGCTCTTTCAGAAAGATTCCATTCCCTGTAAGGATTGATGTGTGAATGGATATTACTGTTGATTTCGAATACGGTTGTTATTTTCAGTTGCTTTGCATTTTGAAAAGCCACCTAAAACACACGAGTTGGTATCTTCTTTCTAAATACATTTTGCAATGCGGCGATAGCTGGACAATTAACATTAGAACTACAGTTATTATCAATGTTTTAAAGTTTAACTAATAAGATAAGAAATATAATATTTAAAAAGTTGAATCGATGTTATATTGTAATAAGAATAATTTAAAATAAAATTAAAAGATATTATTTTAAATTTAAAGTTTATTGAAAAGAAAGATTATTAAATAAAATTAATTATTAATTGAATGATTAATTAATTAATTATTAGATATCAAAATAAAAAATTAACCAACTTAAAATTTTTATGGTTAGATTATTAAAATGGGTTCAGTTAAAGCAAACTTCAAGCTTTAATAAATTAGTAAGGTAAATAGCAAAAATAATAAGAATATAATATTTTAAAAACTAGACTAAAAGTATAATTAAAAATTGAATGAAATTAAAAAGCTTAAAATGAAAAGCTTTTTATTATCAAAAATTAAATTTACTTTTAATAAAAACCAATGTTATGAACCGTACCGGGCTCGGTACCGGATTAAGCTCTGGAACGGAATTGTACCAGTACCGGTTGGTACCGGGTACCGTTTCGGGAAATTTTTAAAATTTATGAAATAGCCCCTAAAATTTTTAAAAATTAAAAAATAGTTCATATTGGTATATTATACAGTTATACTGTATACTTTACTAGTTTACTGTTTACATCAACCATGCTTTCAAAAATTTTAATAATAAATAATAA
>JAOSBK010000009.1:26186603-26196678 GCA_027568895.1 Erythroxylum shatona | reverse complement strand
CAATAATAAAAAGTAAAAGTAAATAAAATAACTAATTAAAAAACTTTGAACAAAAAATAGGAAAGAAAGTTTTAAAATTTTTGAAAATTTTGCCAAAAGTCTTCATTTTTTAAAAATTTATGATACCGGCCAATATTTAATCGGTATTTTAAATACCGGTCGATATCGATCGGTATCATACAAAGCTAGTTGGTATCAATCGATATTTAAACTTGGTATAACTGACTCACTGAATGTATTGATTACATTTGTCTAATATAATTTTTATCAATTAATATAAATAATTCTTAAATGATATATTTTATTTTATTCGTCATACATTTTCCTACACATTTATAGGTATCATAGGTTACCACGTGCGAGGTCACCAGTTCAGGCATTTGTCCGCTTGACTTTGAAAGTTCCGGAATCGGAAGCTAAGAAGAAAAAGTGGGACGCAAGTGAAGGTTCTGGTACGCTCTGGACATTGGCGGGCTGTATAGCTCTCTTCGGTTTAGCTCCGTGGTTTAATATTTTAATGACTGTTTAGCCCTTTTTCAAAAGTAACTTTATGTTATTATGTTATAATTATTACAATAATAATTCTTGAATATATGTAAAGCAATGATCTTATAATTATACGTTTTAAAAAAATATTTTTCATTTTTAACTTCAAAAAATTAAAAAATTAGGTTAGGCTTGAGCTTCCCGACCTTTGCTGGGCCGGGCCTACTCAGTCGTCCCGAAGACAATGACTTAAGCTCAAATTAACCATTTTGGGCTGGGCTCGGATTTGAAAGGATCAGGAGTCCAGCCTAAACAACCCAAACCACTCCAAATAAATTCGGATAAAACATCAGTTTGCTCTCGACGTAATCAAGCTTTGAACTGCCTGAAGATAGAAGTTCGGACCAGGCTAAAGCTACCTATTGCCATCCTAATAAAGATTCAATCTTCATGATCTTTTAATGACAGATCCACTCAATGTTGCATTACGTACTGTTACACGTAACTCAACTATCTGGAAAACAGCAGCATAATACAAGTAAAACTAAACTAAAGGAGCGTAGAGAAAACCTGAAAGAGCCTTATAGTTCATCATGCATAGGTTGTTCTATAGGTACGTCCTTATTAGGGACTGCATTGTCAACGTCATAGACCTGGGCAAGATTCATATCATCTTCAACAACTTTCTGTCCGATCTCTCGATGTCCGGCCATGCCAGCCCTTAAGGCAGCAATGACCTTCCTTTGCAACTTAAGTATACCGATGCGCTTGGAAACAACATAAATAACAGCACAAGAGAACAAGAAGAATCCCACTGCAAGTATCACTCTGTCAAAGATGGCACAAACTATTAGCACTTGTTAAGAGAAAAACCAGAAGTCATTAGGAGGATCATGGCAATTGTCTTTCTTTGATACCTGTCAAGTACATCTTGCCGTTGCATTGTCGAAAGCAGATTTCTGGTTCGCATCAACAATGATCGGTGCCCCTTATATTCGCTTTCAGCCTTTTGCAATACCCCAGTTGATTCGTCTACAAATGAAGAGAAAGCGATTAGATTTCCATTGAAGCTTGAACTCCCAAGACAAATAACTTCGGTGCACACATCTCAGATGTTAGAAGACGACTTGAGAAAAATGTTTAGTCAATTACTGGCAGTGAAAGCATAGGGAAAAGGTGGATATTGTCAAGAACACAGTCACTATTAACAAGTTGGAAACTAGTGCAAGCTTAAACATTCACATCAATGGCTTAAATCTGAAATCATTTATGGCATACCTAAATCCATGAGAGTATTTATCAAAGCTTAGCTTCCAGGAGTCTACATGCTAATTGAATATCCGATCAGGCTGGTTAAATATGTCAAGAGACAGGAATTCGAGAACAAAATATACTTATAGAAATATACAAACCACCATTTTCTAGTCCTCTAATTCACATTCACAATGAACAACATTCTGTTTCTTACTGTATAACAATATTGGGCATAGATGGCTCACAAGAGGAAAAATAAGATACACGCAACTACTCTGGTTGCAACATTAAGATGGCAGTGTTGCAATTCAAGCTCATGGTTCTAAACACTTCTCCAACTCCACTCCACTACAAACATTAAAAGTTTAGAACCAACTATTTGACTTGAACTACTAAAACCATTCAACAGATACTACAACTTAGATTAAAAAAGTTTCCCTATTTGAGGATCTTGACATCTAATCACTCTGAAGAAGCAACTTTGATGACATTCATTCATTGGAGATGGACAGAGATAGACATAGAGGATCTGAGATGAACAAGAAGCTCTTCTTATCAATTCCTTAATAAAAACAAATGGAGCTCGAAGAAAAAATAAATTTGCAAGTTAAACTAAAACATAATGAGATAAACCCAGAAAAAATTATTGGCATATACAAAAATTGTGGAAAAGTTAACTCTACCATCACACGCAGACAAGAACAAGGAGATATACATGAATGGACAAGAATATATAGATGCAGAAACTAATTATTACTTGAATATTAGAAAATTCCTAGAGACAACAATGGAATTCCTGATCTATAAAGAAGAAATCCTACCAAATGTCGTTAGTGTGCTAGTACTTCTTTCTACTTCCTGTAAAGAAAATATAAAAGAGAACACCATTAACATCAACTAAATAAATTTTATACATTTATTGAGATGAAAAACATCAGGGAAGGGATATGGCAACAGACCTGAACCATAAGTTGACGAGTACGGCGAAGACTCTCTGTGATACTTTCTGCTGCCGATGTCATCCCAGCTTTTGTCCTGGAGGAAAAATAATCTATGAGATAATAATTTATCATACATGGGTCCACCACTTCCCCGCGATACTTATTTGCAGTTATCAACACAAAATAGATTCTGTAGCATAATTTCCATTTTAATTTCCACTCTACTAGAATAAAACACATCCAGCCATCTTGCTGCTTTATTACAAAGCCTTTAGATCCACAAGCATATTCATGAACTGGAAGAATATGGTCGTCCTGTGGAGGCAACAGAGTATGGGTACATACACCCAAAACTAAAAAGAGTAAGAATAAAAACTACACCCAAAAACTTACTGCAGATTACGCCGTCGAATTGTGGACTCTTCTCCGCCACCCAGAAGAAGTTCTCTCTGCAGTTAAAACAAAAGAAACAAATTCAGACTTGTATTCACACTCTGACTTGACACTTCCAAATTAGTACACATAAATATGCCAAACACAAGCAATTGAGCCAATAATTAAAGATAAAAAGGAAAAGGCAAGCATTTTAATAACCTCCTCTTGTGCAGCTTTCCTCATGTTAGCCTTTGCTTGCAAATTAGCGCTTCTCAAACTTGATCTCAAACTGTTAACATCGAAATGAAAAATAAGACAACAAAAAAGCATATTTCATTTTTTCCTTCTCTTCTTCCCAAAAACATCACCCTCAGAAAAAGAACAGAAACAGAGAGATTTTTTTGATGAAGCAAGAGAACAAAACTAAATGGAAGGTTATGAAAAGGGGTTACTTCTGGTACTGAGTCTTCCAGGATTGGAGTAAGGAGTGAGCAGAGCTGAGTTGGTCAGCGGTGGGGAGCTGAGGAGCAAGAAGATCAAGCTGAAATTGCAAGGATTGAAGAGAGGCCAAGCCATCTTGTGCTAAACCATTTAGCCTTGGAAGAGAATCCTTCTTCTCTGTCTTTTCTCCACCTTCTCTTGATGGTTTCCCATATTCCTCAATGGCTTTGATGTGGTCTCTTGTTCTTAAATACACTTCCTCCCAATCCTTCTTCACTTTCTCAAATTCCTCTATGACCTTGTCCATTGAGTGAAAGTCCCTCCTAGATACTCACTGGTTGGTTGCCACAAAAACAAAATGCAACTGAGGAGGTCCTTGAAAATCGAAAGACACCATGTTGATTAAGTTCAAAGCCAAACTCAACCACAAATCAACCAAAAGGTTTATACCAATTTAATAACTGAAATGTAAAACCCAAAAATAAGGAAGCAATGCCTTCATACAAGATCACACCATAGGGAAATGAAAAGAAAAGAATAAAGTAAAAGTAAGAAACAATAAATGGAAAAAAAGTGAAGAAACCAAGCAAGAGGATAATAATATAGCAAAGCTTCCAAGCAAGTAAAGAAGCTATACTGATTTCATGTTGTCTTCTAAATGGGAAAGAATAAGCAAGTTTTGGAGGTTGATCTAAACAGGACCAACCATAAAACTGCCCGCCAGATAAACTTGAAGCTGCTTACAAACAGGTTTTAACATAAACACCATACAATAATCAGCTTGAACCCCAAACATAACAGTTGATACAATGACAAAATCTGATAAACGAAGGATATGACATGCATCAGAAATGGAAACTGAGCAAATTCTCAATTTAAAAACATAAGAAAGAATCAAAATGATTGTCCAAGCATACAGATAACCAAAATGGGATCAGCAGACCACAAAAACAGGAAAAACAGAACACTGATCAATTCACATGAAGAAGATTAAAACACCCAGATAAATTTGGTTTCAGAATCATTTCAGAAACGTTGCGAGAAAAATGAGAATAGTGAAGACATATGTAAAGTGATCACAGAGAAACTGAAAAGGTTTTTTGACAATCCATAAACAAAATTCAGAATCACCATTACATAAAAGGGCAGAAACTCATCGCTCTTTAAAAAGGATTCTAAAGCAAGAAAAGAAAACTGAGATTACCTATCGCGTAGCTCTCTCAACGTAGCGTATGGTGTTCCTTCCTTTTATGCAAGTTGTTCCTCTAGCATGTTCAATTCGAAGCAAAGAATCACAAAAATGGTTTCAATCGCATAAACAAAGGAACAATAAACACTGACTAGCAAAGAGAACTACCCTGACTCGCCAAAAACTGACTTCCTTTGGCTAATTTCGTTGGAAAAATGGCTCAAAAACTGTCAAGAGAATCAGAAAAGGAAATTAAAACCCCAAACAAGTGAACAAAAGGATGAATGATCGTTGGGTTGACACTTGACAGTGAACATAATGAGGGGATGAAGAAAAATAGTGAAGCAAACTTAGCCCGAGGTGGCAGAGGCTGTTTGATTACGAGGATTTCGAAAAGGTGGTGAGAACATTGAAGCTTTTGTTATTGGTAACGAATCTATATTGTGGAATTGGAGGTGCAAATGAGTCAACCTTGTCCTAGATCATACTTCGATCCAACTTAAATTACGTGCCTTTGTCAGTAGAGTTTTTGTTAGTAGAGCTTTTTTTAGAAGAGTTTTTCTAAGAAGTCAGTTGACTATTTGGATGTCAATTAAAAAAAACAGTTTTTTTGAAAGAGCTTCATACAGTAGATTGTTTGGCAACATAAAAATAAAAAACACTTTCATTAATTTTAATTATATTTATTTTGTAATAAAAATTATTTATGCATATAAATATTATTTAAAGTATATTAAACAATGGGTTTACATGTACTTCACAATTGTTTGACAAATTCACTGCCATTTTGTACGAAATTATTTAAAAAAATGTCTCATTTTTTTGTAAGAAATAAAACTAATATCAAAATAAATATTAAAACATATAAAAAAGCTAAATAATATTATAATCTCAAAATAAATATTCAAGTTGAGTAAATAGTTAAATACATATTAAAAAGTATTAAAAGTATAATAAGAATGACATAGGCAAAAGCATAAAAAGCATAACAGTTTGATTATTTAATGCAAAAGAGGAAAGATGAGTGCAGTTTTCTAATGTATGTACCCTAAAGAAAGAAATGATCTTTCTACAAGTTTCATGATATGCTTGCGAGAATGCAGCACTCAAGTTTTGTTCTTGCTATGATACTGATATATTGTTTTGGAACTTGTTCATTTTTTTATTGTTAAGATGTATACAAGCATGAAAAAACATTATAACTAATGCCATTGTCATATATAGTGAACTACTATGTAGCAGTGTCTCTCCTTCTGATCAACAACCATAGAGCCATGTCCATGCTACCACCGTGTTCTCTAATCCATTTTCAATCCACGATGAGAAACAATGGGTAATTACTGTCAAAGATACCCTGAAGGAAGCGGAAGCAACTGAGATGTATCTGTAATGCAACTTTGATCTATTAGATGTATCAGTAACGCAACTTTTGAAGATCCCAATCAATGTGTCCCTTGTCATTGGGTTTTATACATATATCTCATAATCAAATGCATTATGAGGAATTCTAGTTCAATGAGGGCAAAAAATGAAACTCTACTAGACATTGTGTTACTACTGTTTGCACAAAACCTGATAACCATTTAATCAACTAACGTTCAGTGCATGGAAAGTAGCAAACTTTGGCCATTTTTAAAACCAACTTTGGCCAGGAACATATAATGATATGCAGAAGAGTTGCTGCTATCCAAGCACCGGAAAACCTGCAGCTGATTTTGGTATTCATGGAGTTTAGCCTAATTACATGGATGGCCCTTAAACCTGTAGCTCTTCCAATTGCTCTTTCCTCTTATTGATCAGGTTATAATTTCATGTGTAACAGATTAAGGCATTCCTTGGTGGTTATGATGTTATCCACGTTCGTCGAGGGGATAAAACTAAAACCAGAAAGGATAGGTTTGGAGTTGCTCAGAGCCTACATCCACATCTAGACAGGGATACATGTCCAGAGTTTATACTCCACCGAATTGAAAAATGGGTTCCGGCTGGCCGAACTATTTTTATAGCTTCAAACGAAAAGACACCTGATTTTTTCTCTCCTCTCTCTGTTAGGTAAACCATCTCAAGCTCTTCTAAGACTTCATGAACTAGAGCTACTAACAGTACTGCTGGTTTAAAATGTCAATCTGCTTATATGGCATGTGAGTAAGTTGTATTACAAACACAAAAGCCTCAAATGATTTGGGAATTGGTAGAAGTACTGAGAAATAATTTATATGATTTCTGTAGTTTTGATTTCTTGGAAATGAAAGCTGCATGTTGCAGTTGATAATAGTTCAGTATGGCAAGTATAAATCAGAGTTGGAACAGCAACAATAAGTTTGATCTGTAACTTTTTCTATATGCCGCTATACGAAACTGTTTTCTGCATTGTCCCATTTGGTTGGTGGAAAATATGATTTTCAGTGAGGAAAAGGAAAAGTTCTAATTCTTCTGCACAGGTAAAGCTGATGTAAGATTTGCTAATATGTCTGCAGATATAAATTAGCATATGCAGTCAACTACAGCAAGATTTTGGATCCTTTGATTGAGAACAATTACCAAATATTCATGATTGAGAGGCTTATAATGATGGGTGCCAAAACATTCATTAGAACATTCAAGGAAGATGATACGTGTCTCAGCCTCACGGATGACCCAGAGAAGAACACCAAGATATGGCAAAAACCTGTTTATATGATGGGCGAAGACCGGAGATAACATCCGGTTTCAGAGAATTCCTTTAGTTTTTTCTGCAGCCAGCCAATTCTTTCATGCTATTTAATAAAAAATTACGATCAATGTGAAGAACATAAATGACTTAAATGTTTACTGATGATGGTCTGTAATCTTCATGTTATTCATAAAATACAATTTAATGAAAAAAACAGAGAGAGAGAAAGAGAAAAAGATTTTAATGGCTATGTGGAAGTGTTTTGCCCCAAATTATGGTAAAAATCTCTACACAATGAACGTTTATCTCATGAACCATCATAGCCATTAAAATCCTTCTCTCTCTCTCTCTCAGTTTTTTCCCCCCCATTCAGCACAGTAGAAAGAATAAGAAAACTTTGGGGTTTATTTTAAAGCCAAAACACTAGCAGTTGTCGTGTGAAGACCGGAATTGTTTCAATGGGAAATATAACCAAACAATTGGCATGCAACAATTCATTTATTACAGAGAATTGACGGTGACCTCAGCATGCGTACATCAGTCAAGCAACAAGCAACAGAATTCTAGTGATTGCATTTCAAGAAGGAAACGATGAACTGCAAACGTCATGTGAAAAGCAGTATGATCGGTCGTAGGTAGAAAACTAGAAAAGCAGTATGATCGGTCGTAGGTGATAAGCAGAAGTGGATTACGGGACAACTAGAAAAGTGGATTACGGGTAGAAAGAATAGTCGGAGATACAACAATCTCATTCCTCAAAATACAATCATACAATAGCGAATAAACGATTGATCCAGAAAATGAAACCAACCGATCGATAAATGGAAGCAACTAACATCAGAAAAAAATGAAAACTAATAGATCGAGAAATGACAAAAAGCAAAAGAAAGCATGTACCTGAAATGAACTGAGTGAAGATGGGCTGTGTCACTTGAGAGCTGTGGAAGATTTAAGTTTCTCTTGTGAAGATCGGTTTGCAAAAGGACGCCAGAAGAAAACGTCTGATGTGTTATAAACGTTAGTGACGGAAACAAGACTTAAACGGCCATTTTGGTTCCCATAGAATAGTTTTTGTTCGAAAGAATGATTATTATTTTGTTTGATTAAGGGAACGAAGTAGGTAAAGGATTTTTATTTTAATGTTTAATTTAAAAATAAAAATTTAGAATAAGAAAGGAATAAGTAACGGAATGATCAAAATGTTCTTATTATTATTATTATTAGTATTAATCTTATTATTGTTAATAATTATTGTTATTATTATTAATTATTATTATAAATTTTGTACTTATTATTATTTTTATTATTATTTTTATTATTAGTTTTATTATATAAAATTAATTATCTTATTATTATTATTATTAACTTTATTATTCTTATTATCAATTAATTAATTATTATTATAAATTTTCTACTTATTATTATTATTATTATTATTATTATTATTATTATTATTATTATTTATCATTTCTTTTTATTTTTATTTTTTATTAAATCTTTATTATTAATTTTCTTCTTGTTCTAATTATTATTATTATTATTATTAAATTTATTATTATTATTAACTTTTTTCTTCTTCTTCTATATTATTATTATTATTATCAAATTTTATTTTAGTATTTATTTTCTTCTTATTATACAACTTTTCAACATTTTGCAATTATTAATTTTTCTGATCCGACTCATGTCAACATTCATTATATAGTCACAACTACAATATAAAATAATAATGGAATGATATTGAATATAAATATAACATAAGGCTTTAAATTACTAAAAAGTTAGTTAGTTGAACAAAAAATAAATTTTAACCCCATTTTAAATAACTAGACAAAATAACTTCTATTTCAACATAATCTTCAGTGTGTCGCAAGAAATCTCTTTACCCGCGCAAATCTTCGAGAAGACGCAATTCTAAGACAAAGGTGCGACTTTTTACATGTAACAAATTCATTCCATAAGCTGATTATCGAATTTTTCCCCTAATGTGGGATGAATCTGTATCAAGTAATTGTAAAAGATCCTTATATTGTGACATTACAAATGAAGTAGCCTTCAGGCATTTGAAGTCAGCTCTGTGAACAGGAGAGGGGTGACTCAGTTGGAAAATTTAAGAACTCCTGGTGTGTTGATCAGCTGGTGGGCTTATCAATCTCCTTCAAAAAATGCTGCACGCCAGAAACTTAAGTCAACAACGCCAGTAGCTTTAGTTCAAATCTTCACAATGGTAAGGATTTTAGGAGAGTCACACCTCAAAAATTAGCTTATAAAAGTAGAGAACTTAAAGTCCTTTTAAATCTCATATCAATTTTGTATTTAATCAATATGGGATTCAAGTTCTATACCTTGCAATTAAATCAAACCGTAACATTCGTCCCCTCATAAGGATCAATGTTCTCATTGGTCACGGTCATGTTAGTCTCGGCTGACATTTTCAGGTCACCACTCTAAAATCCTTGTTGATCACGGCTGGCGTTCCCAAGCCACCACTCCAAGGTCGGCTCTGATACCAATTGATAAGGACTTTAGGAAAACTACACCTCAAAAGCTAACTTATGAAGGTAGAGAGCCCAAAGTTTTTATAAATCTCATATCAATTTTGTATTTAATCAATATGGGATTCAAGTCTCATACCTTACAATTAAATTAAACCGTAACACACACTTGCAGCAAGGGAACTCCTAAAAAGAGATCCAAATGTGTGCTTTGATAATAGACAAATGGATCGACATGGGC
>JAOSBK010000009.1:26173113-26185203 GCA_027568895.1 Erythroxylum shatona | reverse complement strand
AAGGAAAAAGAAATAGCCAACAGAGATCATCTTCACAGCATCAACCTTTCTGAAAGCATAGCAGATCCGTCTTCATATAATTCTTCCACAACATCTGGTCCTGCATACTTTTTATCAATTTGAGGAGCTGTTTCAGAAGATTTTTTCCAACACATGGACTTGAACACACCTTTACTATGCTTCTTCGGTGTTGGCAAAGGAGCAACTGGCTTCTCTTGAGGTAATATATCAACTACAATGCAGGTGGTATCATCTCTAAGTCCCTTCAGCTGTACTGCTTCCTAAAAAAGTAACAAATAACAAATACTACAGTCAGAAATAATTGATCTGAAGATGTAAATACTGATATATCATATAACTTGAAATGACGATATGAAAAGGAGGGACTTGAAATTGGTTATCAGTCAGGTCGTGGGAGGGACTTTTACGGTGATGGAATGGGTAAAGAGTGAATGTGAGTGGTCCCCTTACTTATTTGCCTTAGAAATGGAGGTGCTGTCAACCATATTTGAGCAAAAAAAACAACAAACAATCCAGAGTTCCAATATCATCAAGGATGCAAAGGCATTAAGCTAGCTCATCTTGTTTTTGCCGAAGATATTCTCTTGTTTTGCAAAGCACACAAGTACTCCATTGATACATTGTTTCAAGCTATGAAGGAATTCAAGGAATTATTAGGACTAAGGAGCAATCCCTCTAAAAGATGCTACTACCTATCTAAAAATGCAAAACTAGAAACAGCTTCAAAGGCTTCTGAAATGGGAATGAAGAGAGGTTCCATGTCTTTTAAGTACTTGGGAGTACCAATCTCACTGAAGAAGTTAACAATGGGTGAATGCAAGCCATTAATGGAGAGATTTTACACAAAAATTAGTCACTAGTGCGGTAGATTTCTCAGTTATAGAGGGAGGCTGCAGATGGTTCAAACTATACTGAACTATCTGGCAAGCTTTTGGATCAACCATGTGTTACTCCCAAGGAGCATCCTAAAGGAAATTGATAGGAAGTTGAAGGACTTCATACAGAATAGACCCAGCCCAAACAACAAGAAAGCTAAAGTAAGTTGAGAACTGTTGTGCCAACCAAAAAGTCAAAGGGGGTTAGGGTTATGCTCAGCAAGACTACAGAAACAAGATCAGTCCAGCAAAGAAGCTCTGGTAGCTATGCAGTAACAAGGCAGAGTTGTGGGTTAAGTGGGTGCACAAAGTATATATACGAGGTAATAGCATTTGAGATGTGAGTCAACAAAACATGACATGGCAGTTGAAGTAGACACTGGAGACCAGAGAGCTACCACAAAATCTTGCAGAAAATATCTACAGGAAGAGTTAAGTGGGGAAGATTGGTCTGGGAAGCAGACATCCAACCTGCACATGTAGTAATACTGTAGCTAGGTGTGTTAGGGAGATTGGACACCAAAGACAGAATGAGGTTTAATATTGACAATCTAAACTGTGAACTTTGCAACATTCAGAGGGATTCAGCTGATCATCTACTGGTAAACTGCAAGTTTAGGAAACCAATATGGGATAGAATACTTTCCGATATAGGGATTCAAATTCCAGTTTAGAAGTGGGAGGAAATGATAGACAAAGTAACCAAACTGAAGATGGCCAGCACCAGCAGTGGTGCATTTCACATGGTAGGATAGAAATTCAAGGCTTTTTAGGAGGGTAACAAGCAAAATAGAACAAGTTTACCAAAAAACAGTACCACATAGCAGACTTTCGATGCTAGCTAGAGGAATTGCAGACAAACTATCCCCCAACATCGAAGCAACATGGAATCTTGAATGAAAGTGCTTTAAAGGGATAAAACAGAGAAGCTGAAATTTGAATTTCTTACACAGCACATAGGAGAATGTATTTTGATTCCCTAATTGCTAAAAATCGGATTGTTACTTGTCAAGGTTGAAATTTTTTTTTTTTCAATATACTATATTACTTAAAAAACACACACACAAACACTAAATACATAGAAAGCGCCACCCCAATTCTCAGGAAACTTTGATACCTAAACAGTAGCATAAATAGTATCTAATTCTGAAAATTTTGAGCTTCACATTCCGTGATAAACCATCAACAACCCACAAACACAATGTGATTACATTCCTGGTAACATTAAGAAAAAGAAAGGGGAATAAAAAGCAAGGGGAAATGGAAAACAAAATAGGTTAAAAAGGAGATTAAAAAATACATAAATAATGCTTTACAAATTATTTAGAGGAGAAAGCAATCTCAAAAGAATAAGAAAATGGCCCATCAAATTCTCAGAGGACCTAATCTAGCCATCTAGTGACACCATCATCTTCTCCTACAGTTGCCAGAATCTCTACACGAACATCCAACACAGCCTGCAATTTTGGTAATGAAAGATTCAAACAGGAGAAAAGGCTGGCAGATTGTAAATGAAATATTATGGTCGCATAATAAAGATAATTCTGAAGACATCATGATCCTGAGGTGATCGCAACATGGTTTATGAGAGATGTGATTCAGGCAATCTGATCTTCCGTGACGGTCAAATCGTACAGAAGATATAGCAATGAGGGAATGCAGAAACTATAACAAAAGAAGAGGAGGAGGCATTCTCACCAAAGGATTTCTACAATTAACCAGCCTACATTCCTCCAACGAGCCTTCCAACATCCAAGTCTCCCAAACATCAAAGCTGTGACTGGCAAATACAAATTCCATTCTTCTGTTGATCTGCAATTTCAACAAAGAAGTTCAACTCAAAACCGAACCAAGCACCACACATGTTGCATTCAATTCTCTATGATGCCAATTCTTTTACACATTAACCAGACTAGAGAAACATAAGACAGGACTGATTCAGGACTGACTACTGGAAATTATAAGGGTACAATTAAATAGATAAAGACACTCAAAAGCCAAACTTTTTTTTTTTAGCATTGGGAAATGGTAAGTGCGGTATGCAGAAGAAGCATTATAAGCAATATAGTTTTAAGTGATCATTGGTACCCTGCAACAAACATAATACATATAAAAAAAGCTCTTTCCAATGCCATTAGTAAAAGCTTGGTGTTTAGACTAGTTAGACTCGAATTTGATCTTTATTTAAGATTCACAAGATATTTCCAATAACATGAAAGACTTGATCTACAGAAATATAGAATACCTGTAACAACTTTCCACCAGCAGCAAAAGATCGAAGCCCTATAGTGTCCTGAAGAAAATGTCCCCATGAAAGCAAATCAGCAAGCTAGAAATGCAAAATATTCCAAATACCACTTGACAGACTATACAGGTTAGGAAATTTTCATAACAAACAAAATCTGAGCAGACCTTGTTTCTAAAAACAACAAGGAACTGTGCTGCAGGATCTCTTTTTGTTACATTTGAGATTGCGTCCAAAAACCAACCACCACCTTTAACTCTCTGCCTGGAGACATGAAGAGCTGGGTGATCTCTTGCATAAAGAGCTATAACACAACCATCTTTCAGTATGTCACCAGACCTTTCAGTAAGATTCTTGTCTGATCTTGACACCTGATCAGATGGTGATTCTTGTATTAACTCAATTGGTGTTTTCCTACTTCTAGAGTCATCAGGGGAAGCAAAGCGAGAGCCGGAACTTAATGCTTGATCAGTACCACTCATAACAGCATCATCTTCCTGAAGGGAGGTACTTCCTTTTCCTATTTGAGAGGGATCATCTGATTTCTGATGGGACTTTTGACGGCCATGTCTCTTTTTTGCCTTCTTACCCGATCTGCTGCGTCTTCCTTCAGATCTTCCTGTTGTATTCTGAGACAACCCAGAACCCTGACCCTGGCTGGGAGATTCTATAGATTGATTGATGCACTTTTTCTGGGAGCTTGCTGGACTTCCCTTAATATCATCTATCAGCTGCTCACCAACCAAAGCGCATACATCACTGTCTTTGTTTTGTCTTGAATATTGTTCACCTTCATCACCTATTTCGCTTTCCTCCTCTTCCACATCAGAGATGGCATCTTTTGGAATAACCCCGTCAAGGAAGAAAGACTGCAATATACTAATGACTTTATCCCTAATTTCCATCCATACTTCTTCACTATAATCTGCACTGCGTGGAAGTATCAATACATTGGGCATCTCTTTGACCTAAGCAAAGGTTAGCAGCATAAATTAGCAACCATATGACACATTGGAATATAAACTAATGTACACTGTATGTAAATAACAGATTTGTAGCAATATAACACGTTGTACAGTACACAGTATCATCAACACATTGACTGGGAGAGAAGCAGATATTACATAATCATGCTCCAGAACCATCCTATGCACATCAATTAAAAAGTTACATTAAACGAGCCCTATTGAACTATGCTCATATTTACCCATGCTTCCATCCACTGTGGCCCTTCAGCACCATCCAAGGCACAACCAGCCAATGTCCCATTAATTAGAAGCTGCTTTAAAGCACAATCATCAAGTAGCTGACTGCTTCCCGTATTCACAAGAAATGCCCCTAAACAAACGAGACACAGTACAACGATCAACTCAACATAACCACAACAATCTTTGTGATCTTGATGCAACAGAGAAGGAAATACCTGGCTTTACATGTTGCAAACATTCTGCATTAATAATCTGGAACGTTTCATTTGTTAAAGCACAATGAAGAGATATAAGGTCACTTGCCGCTAGTAGATCATTAAGAGTATCCATTCTTCGAGCAGCTGGAGGGAATGTTAAAGATGACCGACTAATTTTGTTTTTCCCCTGTTTCAAAGTAGTTCTGAAAAAGTAAGAAAGAGCCAGTCCAGATGCACACCCAAACCACTTAACCAATTATGAGTACAGAATCAACAAGCAGTAATTCCGATAATCAAAACAAGTATTTAGCAGAACTAAATAGAACAGAATGCCTTCTACAGCTCATCAGCTTAAAACAGAAACTCCATCTTGTAAAATTCAGATGCTTGGATCTCAAGTCCAGGAGACAACATAGAAAATAAACATTGAGATTTGTGTTAAACATATGTATATGCACATACTCTAGCCATTGAAACTTCATTTTTACTCCTGGCCCGAGTTCTTTGACATCAATTAGTATCCCTAAGACAGCCCTCAAAAGCATATACTCGAGGATCAAAAGTCAAGACAAACCATGCCCTGTCATCCAAAATGAGAATATGCCTTCCAAATAGATCTCATGTGCGCTGAAAGCCATAAAGTCCAAAGCTTTTCAAATGAGTGCTACTCTACCATTTGATAACATAACACTAAGTCATACAAGAAAGGGAAAATGGCACATTCCTGTCGCAATGAACCAGAAACAGCGAAAATCTTCAAGTAAGAGTAACAATGTGAGATACGTACGTCGTGAACATCGAAGTAGAGCACACTCATCTTAAAAGCCAAGCTTCTGGTAGCCAAATATTTAGCCGAAGCAGATCTACCAACGATCCCTAAAACCAGACCTCTACATCTCCTCATGCCTCTACATAACGGTTGCAGCGATCCCAACCATCCCGAGGCGGAGAGCGCATGGCGCGAAAGCAGATGGGTCCGGCGAAGCAACCCTAAGAACAAGGCCATAACGGTGTCGGCGATCTCCTCGGCACGTGAACTGTCTACGTGGACGAGTTGGAGGCCTAGGTCGGAGGCGAGGGCCGAGTCGACGTTGCGGTCGGCGGAGCCAAGGCAGAGAATGAGATGATAAGGGCGGAGACGGCGTTGGGCTGCTCGTGGGAGGTAGGCGAGAGTGTGGACGAGAACAGCAGCGGCTGATTCAATCTTCCCATCAGAGAGGTGGCTGAGAGGGACATGCTCGACGGTGGCGACACCGGCGAGAGACTCTTGCTCGACGGCGCAGTCATCGATGCAGTTGAGAGTCACAACCAAAGGAAGAGGAGAAGGTGCCTGTGCCTGTGCTGGTGCTGGTGCTTGTGCAGGGTTGTTACGGTGGGACATTGTAGCAGAGGGTCTAATATTAACACCGGTCATCACCGTGTGGCGTGGCCGTTGTGGTGGAGATGCGGTGGTTAGGGTTTAATGTTGTAATTTTGGGCATATTCGAGGGGTTTTAGTTGTGGACTGTGGAGCAGTGAATAGTTAAAAAGAACATGGTACTATGTTAAAAGAGTTTTGCTCCCATGCTTCAGGAGAAGGCCGAAGCTTTTACAAGTAAGATGTCAAAGTCACATTTTCACATGGCTCGTGCACACCATCCTTCTTGTCAGCCGCAGCGGGGGCCTCCTATGGGACAGTTTCGGCGCAATTGGTTTGGCGGTTTTGTCCACATTCTCTGCTGGTGTATTCCAGTGACTGCAGAACTCTGAGGCGTACTTTCGAGTCTCACCCTTACCTGAGATCTCGGTTACCGTCGGATCGAACTTGAAGTGGACTCGATCGCAGCGATCACCCTCCTCTCTTCAGAGGCGAGTCGGTCCACCATTCTCAATCCGATCGTTCAGGGGATTCGGGAAATGTTTACTCGAAACTGGACAATTGTGCATCGCCATATATATCGGAAGAGTAACCGTTGCGCGGATTGGCTAGCAAGTTATGTGGTGCAGTTTGACCTTGGGCTTACTTATTTAGATACTACACCCAGTGGGTGTTATTCTATCCTCCTTGAAGATCAATCGGGCATTAGTTTCTCCCGACTCGTCTTGTAAACTGTTTCTTTCTTCCCTTAAATAAAAAAAGAAGTCACATTTCCACATTTAATCCATTATTTTCTTTCTACTCTTTCATAAATCTACATTTTTGCTTAATTGTTCTCTGTCCCTTCAATAAACCTTCATTTTAGGGTTTCATTAGGGTTCGGATTCAAACTTTGACAAATTAAAAAAAAAGATTAGGGTTTTATCAAGATTGAGATCGAATTAAGACGAATTTAAGCAAAAAGTTAAATTGAATGAATCCGAGCCTAATAATTTCTTCATTTTAGTCTCGAAATATCAAATTTTCAAGTAAAAATAACACGTTTGGAACAAAACAATGTCACTTTTAAAGTTTAAATAAAAAATTTAAATTTGACCCTGATTTGATCAACCTCAAACTTGATCCACAAGCTTCGAGCCCGATCGAACTTTAAACCAAACGCAAACTTGACCATAAATTTTCAGGTATGAGAAGAATGGATGTTTAGTAATGATCTAATTCTCTCATTTGTGAAGGGACTTTCACTTATTACAAAAGTGATAGTATACACATTGAAACAAATCAGCTTAATGCCAAAATTCACAAAGAAAAAGAAGAGAAAAAAGAAAAGCATATGTCTATTACAAGAAAGCAAAACTGTGTTAAACTCAAGTAGAGCAGAACGGGTTAAGGGCATGAAATCCTTTGTCCTCAAAATTGTGTACCAACCATGTCCTATTAAATCCAAACCATCCATTTATGTGAAACCCACGTAAATAGATGGCTTAGATTTAATGGAACAGAGTTGGTACACAATTTTGGGGACAGATCGGGTTAAGAACTAGGAGTATACTACAAGGCTCGAGCGTATACACATCTCTGTGCAGCTCCTGCAAGCTCGCGCATTATCAAATGCTGTCGTTCTTGGTAGCTCTGCAGCTGTCAAGTGTTGAAGCAACCAACACTTTGGATGTCTTAACAAGCAGCCATCTGAAAAAGATGGGAAGCTTTATGTAACAGTTCTTGCGTTGACGCTGTACAACTTCTAACCCAGCCACTAGTATTCATACTCAGCAGATAACAAATTAACTATACCCGATACTATTCCTTGACTACAGAGTTGATCTTGAGATCTTCCAGACATAAAGATCTGTAAAAAGGTTGCAAAACTTATTCTTACATAGAGTAAACCCAGGTCACAGGAACCTCCTCCTAAAATTCCTAGTGGTTGCTTGATATGAACGCATCATCAGACCAACCCCAATTCCAATCCCAAGGCACATTCCAAGACCAATGCCAACACCAACTCTAACACCAGCATTAAACCATGAGAGCTGGCCATCTTCCCCATAATACAAGTCTTCGGAGTAGTATTGATTCGCAATCTTCCCATCTGACTTGTAATCTTCACCGTCTGAATCTGTAATCTGCATAAATGTTGAAACAGATTTAACAAGTTAGAACAGCAGAAACTGTGGCTGCTAGTGAAAGATGCTTTATCAATACATCAAATACAAGCAGCTCCCTGAAGACACCCCAAATTCATACAACCCAAACAGAAACCGGATGGATAATATCGCAAAGCATGTTAAAGCACTCGTATTGCACGTATTGAACAATAATCCAGATCTGCACGTCGGACTAAATGAACCTAGAAAGAGGAAACTGTGTACTCATGTACGGAGATCCCCGAGTCGCTGGACTTAGTAGTGATATACAAAAAGGCCAGCTGAGGTAAGTGTTAATGAAAAACCCTCAACCATGAAAGGGATGATACATTCTTGCTTCATTTTGCATCTTACCAACATCCTAAAAGTGGTGTGATGTCTCATACTAGGTAACGAATGAAGTACAGCATAAGATATCATCAAAATCCTTCAGATACTTGTCTACATATCTATCTGCCAGTGCATTATCTCTTATTAATATGTGAAAAGATCAATATCACGTAGCCTCATACATGCTGTTTCCAGGTATACTTAGTTAAAGATACACTGATACACCAAACAATCCATTAAACTCACGAAGGACACAATACAGTATCAATCCCGAATCAGAAAAATCATAATAATGCAACATTGGCGACAGAAAATCACCAACGAATGTCTCATGCAAAGTATTCATCTTTCCTGCAAAGAACAATAGGACACAGATAAAATTCATTCAGATGAACACGAAGAACTTCCAAGGTTATATAACCTTACTTGATCTTTACTACGATATCGAAGCAGCACATTATTGTCCCCATCATTTTGATCTTTCTCCAATTCTTCATCTTCGGGAATTGCATCCAGAGTAACATGTCTCGATCCTTTCCTCCTCGGACTAACCAAAATCGTCTTAGTCAATATAACAGGCACACTCCCACAACACCCTGCGATATAAACCTCAATCTCCGGAGCCGAAACGCCCATTCTCGGTTGAAAGAACACCGACTTCCCTTCACCAACACACGCCGCCATATAACACTCTAAACTCCAACCTGTTTTCGCATCATTCTCAGGGCCCAAGCTCCCGTTTCCCCAAGTAGCCTCCATTCTCTCCAACGACCCACATAGCAACATGTCGTTACTCTCCATCACTTCGAATTCAACGGCTCCTGAGACGCGGACGCTGTCAGTGCTCACGTACGTGACCTCCGACGACTCCTTATTGACGCGATCCCTTCGAAGATTTATGGCCGATGAATCGGCAGAGGGGATCGTAGAGCCGTTGATTTCGAGGGGAGTGTTGATCTCCCGCCGGAGATGGCGGAGCGTTAGGTGGTCCGGTACGTTTCCGATCACGCACGGCGTGATTCTCACGTAAAACAATCGAATATCGAGCCACGAAGACGTGGTCATGATGTTGTATGAACTAGATTCATGGTCCTGGTGATGATGCTTCGAATCCATACTAGAAACTGAAAGATAAACGAAAAAGAAAATCGAAAATTGGGATTTTTATATCGAGTGATTAACTTCTGGCACATTGAAACAAAAGGGCTTCTCAAGAACGGGTCTCTAAATTCTGGGAATCATCGCAAATTGGGAAATGGGAAACGCGATTTGGGGATTGAGGAATTAGGAGGGTCAGTGATATTTATTGATGTGGTTTTGATTTGGGTGGAATTGGTTAAATTTCCTAAAATTAACGTTGGAACACCCAAGGCTTTGGGAAAACGTTCGAAGATTAGGGTTTTGGGGTGTGAAATTGGGAGGCATTTCGCCTGTCGGAAGCATCCATTACAGCAAATATAGAGAGAACTTGAAGCAGGGACCAGGTAAAAGGAGGGGTGGAGAAGAAATAGTGAGAAAGCATCTGTGATTTTCACACGTGTCATTGGTGAGCGGTTTTTGGGGGATTTAATGATGATGGTACGATGAAACAAAATTCATATGATAAATGGGCTTTAGACCAATGCATGTTTGGTTTCAGAATAGGGTTCGAACCTTTAGTTATGCAGTTTAGACTAATGCACGTTATGGGCCAATACGAATTTAGGCTTAGAATTCTTTTTTTTTTACAAAATAATAATAGATTACACGTTATTCTTACGGTGAAATAGTACGATATAATATTTATGTCCTTATAATTTTTTAAGTTATATTCTTATAAATCATTTTATATATAAACAACTACTATTAGACAGTTAATTTTATCAAAAATTTATAATAAATAGTTGATGTTATTCATTAATTAAATCAACTAATATAATTCGCCAGTAGCTAACAACTAATGCAATCCACTGATAATCAAATAAGGTCTTATGTAACGATTTAAACAAAAGCATACATTTCGTCCAAGCTTTCATTTTGGTAAATTAGTTTGTTAATCATTAACCAATATAACAATACTTTGTTTGTTTTGATTAAATCAATTCGAATTAATTAGGACAAAGTGACCGAGCAATTCAATTTTTTAAAATTAATTTCAAGATAAATTTGGTCCGAACCCAAACCAATATTTCATCTCCTGGGACCTACAGCTTAAGCCAGTAGCCCAAGAGTGGAATATTTTAGTGAACTATTTGTGTGATATGGTAAGATTTTTAAAGTTTAAATGTTCAATTGATGAAAGACTATTATAAAATAAGTATATAATAAAAATTGAAGAATTTAAAATATGGTTGAATGATGATATTGTCCTTATTCATATAAGAAATTTAATTTTAATTAAAAATGAATTGGTGAAAAATAAACTGAATCAATAGTTGAACCGATAGACCTGATTTGATTTTTAAATTATTACTTATAATACATTCTTTTCTTTGCTCCAATTGAAGTTTTTGTTATTATTTTGTATATTTAAATGAATATGATATTTTATGACATTATTTTTTTAATTTGTTGTTTGAATAAATAATAATCATTATTTACCTACAATTAAATAGGGAATTTTAATTAATATATAATAAATAAAAATTCAATTATACGTAATAATTATTTTAAGCTATAATATTTAGTAGATTAACTTTACTAATTTAAATGAAATAACATACTTGGCTCAAGTAATTATTCAAGTCTTTGAAATAACGATGCAAGTATAATCATCCAAGTCTAACATTTGAAAGTACTTTTAAAAAAGTTACTAAAGATTGAATTCAATTTCATTGGTATATAATATATTCAACCTTTTTTTTAATATCATTGGTCATTAACCTTAATAACACTAAGGCCTCGTTTGGTTAGCTACTAATTAGTTTTTTTTCTTAACTAATTTGTTGTTTTCAGCTGTTTAACCCGTCAAATAACTACTTAAGGTATTTGGAGGTTAGCTAATTTATTGGTTGATTTAAAACAAATAGCCAAAAATGAAAATGCTTCTATATAGGAGTGTTTTCCATCAACAGCCAAAAATTTAAATATCAAAAGTCGATTGTGCCCTTTAAATTCTATTGTTAAGTTGCGTAAGATCTTGCTGTTTAAATTATATTCTTGATTAAGTTGCAATTAAGTACCATATGCGTCATTTTTTGGTTGGTTCTAACATACAACAATTTCTAATAAGTAGAACATTCTAGTTGAGGTTCCTAAATACCTACGTTTTTTGGATAAGTGTTTGATATTATAATTATTTTATGTAGTTATAGGTTAAAAATAAAATGCTGACCTTAAACGAAAATGAAAATAGAAAGAGTTGCATAAATTTCTCATAGATGATGAAATAATACAGGTAAACATGATTTATCTAAAATCTAAATTCTTATAAGAATATTCGACGAAATACTAAGATATATAATATTCATACTCTTATATTTTTTATGTCATGTCTTAATAAGTCATTTTACACATAAACAGCTAATAATAAACAACTAATTTTACTAAATATCTCTAACAAATCGCTAATACAATTTGCTAGTCAAATCAATTGATATAATCAACTATAAACTAATAACAACCTGCAATTAATGTAATAAGCTAATTATTAAACAGAAATTAACAGGAATTGAGGGGGTGCTTGTTTGATAGGTATGAAAAAAAGGGAATGGGTATAGAATGAAAGATTA
>JAOSBK010000009.1:26156742-26166887 GCA_027568895.1 Erythroxylum shatona | reverse complement strand
TTTTGCAGGTGCCTCATAGCCGGTACAAACAATCCTCATGGATCTCAACAACCAAACGCAGCCTCGCCAAAATCAGGTTGAACCACAAACAATCTCTATATATTTTGTTCTTTCATGATAAACATCTAGCTCAGGCTGCGTCATAAAAAGAATTTAGATGAATTGAACATGTTTATAAGGAAAAATATGCCTTATCTTATAATCTGTTTAACATATCATAGGACACTATGAGTTGTTTTCAAATGTGTCACTCGTGGTTTGTGTGTAAAGTAACTTAAAACATGAACTAAGTATGCTAAGTCAAGTTACTTGATGTTCAAATAAATTAATCGACTAATAAGTGTTTTGTAATAAGAAAAGTCATCAATGTAATCATCCTCGAATTTGCTGGAAGATTATGAAACTAGTTTTGCTCTGAGCATCATACATCTTCAAGAATCTTAAGAGCATATTCTCGTTTTGAATATCTTTATACTACGCAACTTCAATGCCTAAAATATATCTCAAATTGTCCTAAATTTTTTAATTTGAATCACCTTTTCTAAAATAATTTGGCGTCTTAAATGTCTTACAAGTTGTTTCCTTTTAGAATCACGCTTTTACGAAAATTAGAAGAGTAACAAATGTACTATCATATGATCGAACGAATATGGAATAATTTGCCTTTGATTGCTTCAAATTGGCTAGCAAATGAAAGTTTAATGAACCAATAATATGAATTTTGTTTTAGAATATACAATGATTTGTTAAGGTTGCAAACTCCATATCTACCCCTTTCATCTAGGAGGTAAAGTCATGCAAACATCTTCACTTAAGTTCCCTATATAGGAACACATTATTGGCATCAAGTTGGCCTAGATGCTTGTGTTTGGTTGAAGTTAGGGCAAGGGGTAGACATATTGTTATAAGTTATGCAGTAAGAGTAAATGTCTCTTAATAATCTAAACATTTGATTTGGTTGCATTTCTTGGTAACAAACACGGATTTTTGATTTTTTCAATTATCTCGTTTAAGCTGAGATTTGTCTTGTAGACTTGTTTATATCTAATTATTTTATTTCTAATATGTAATTGTTGTTTGGATTATGTATCATTTGCCTCAAGAGCATCAAGTTCTTGTTGTATCACAAATTGCATATGAAAAACAAGTGGAGTTTTTTTATTCTAAAATATAAACAATAAAAGCATGTTGTTTAGGAGAAAATCTATAATAAAAGAGAACAATAGATAAAGGATGTGAAATACATATATCCATAACCAAAATTAAGTTAGATGATAGGATAAGTTATAAAAATGAAGGATTTTGATTTTTAATGCATCAAGTAAATTCACGTACAATGAGTAAAATCATCAATAATAGTAAGAACCCATTGTACTTACATAATGGAAAGAATAAAGTAACCTCTCCAAATATTAACATGAATCAATTCAAAAGGTGTTTAGAGTAAATAAAACTTAAAAAAAGGGATATCATATTTGCCTTTGAACTAAAAAGTGAATAAAAAGTTTTATATGACAAATGACCAAGATGTTGGTACCAATATTTTAGGTAACAAAAAGTTATACGGTAATTACATTGAACCTAATTATTTGGAGATTTCAAGATAATATAATCATCTTCGCTTGATTTCCATTCCAATCATCTTCCATGATTATTGGTCCTGCAACACATAAATATTAAAACTAAAAGTGGCCAAATAATTGAAACTTTGAAAAAACTTATTAATGAAAATTAAGTTTACTTTAAAAGGTATAGAACACAGCATATCATGTAAAACAAAACCATCAAAAGTAATGTTACATATATGTGTGACAATAGCAATGCTTCATTTGCTCTTTTGATACCTCAAAAAGAACTAGATGCCAAGCGTTCTCCATATAAGTCCTCTCTAAATTTCTTAAATTATTATTAGAAACATTGGCTAAAGCTTCATTTAATGGTTTGCCTCTCTTTGACATTCCTTGTTGTTTTTCATATTAAAAGATTGGAGAGTGAGCTTTTTGACAACGTGAAGTTGGATTTATTAGAATAATATGTCCTCTAACTGTTAGATTATGCCCTTGCAACTAATAGGTTGATTGCAATTTAATGTATGATAATATTATTTAATCAATAAAAGATATTCTTTATCTTTATGTATTAAGTTAATTACATTCGATGGACTAATACTAAAGGTAAAATTCCTAAAATAATTAATGTGTAATTAAAATTATGACGAGATCATAATTATGAGATTCAATATACGTTTATGTATTATTCCTAAATGTTCCTAATTGTTGTTTCATCTAGACGAAATATTAATGAAATGGTGAAACTAGCACATATTTTGTTTTTGTCATATGAATAACGTAATTGATCTTATAAACTGAATTGTGGAGATACTTAGACTAAAGTGTGGTTACTTATTATATACTAAGTTCACTAAACTGATTTGACCATGAGGATTCCAAATGAAATATTATTTATGTGTTTGTGAATGTCCTCATAACAATGGTTGTATAATTGATCATTAAACTTGAGATTACCAAGGTATCTTATTTGGGAATTAATGTGTCTTGATGCTACTGATGAACTGTCCCAAGATAATTCAAACGATAGTGCTCAGATGTAGCATGAATGATATGAAGATAGTTGAGTAAATCAACAAAAATTCGTCGCTCTAAAGCAATTAAAGAAAATATCAATTATAAATCAATTACTAATTAGCAAGAACGAATATAATTTGATAAAAAGTAGTAGACATTATACTCATACTTTGTCTAATTGGAATATTGGATGACGAAATGATTAAATTAGACATCATCACTATGTATTGATAAGTTAAGTCAAACCACTTTGACATTCCTGATATTTGGATCGTCATAACATATTGTTAGACGTTAATGTTGATTTATGCTTGTAAATTGTTTGATTAGAGAAGTAAAGATAAATTTAAAAGAGTTTTAATTTATCTAATTCTAATTATGAATTAGGATTATAATTTATAATCATTCTCAATATATTAGAAACTAATAGGTCATACATAAAGAGCAGTTTATGAGAGAAAAGTCAATTTTAATTAAGTTGAACTTAATTATAAAGTTTGAGTAACTTTAGGTATTAAATATGAGATATTTAATTTTATTAAAATTAAAGTAATTATATATAGAGTTTGACTTTAATTATAATTGAAGTAATTAATTTTAATAAAAATTAAAAAATCCTTATGCTTTTACTCTATCAGTAGGAATAAGTATAAAGGAGCTAACACTCTTGCTTAATTCTTCTCAAAAGTTGAAAAACTGCTTTGTGGATATTATTAGAGGTTTAATATATGAACAATCCGTGATTGACACATCTAAATTTTTTTGAAAAGATTTCAACAGGAAATCAAATCATGTACAATTTCATAAAATTTTATAATTCAAATTTATTTGTTAAAATTATTCAATTATTAGGATATGATCAGAAACCATGAAATTTTATTTTTCTGCTACACTCATGATTCGATCAAAATTGATTTTTAACATACCAATATACACTTTATCGAGCTCTATCAGGAATTTTATAATGTTATCCTATTTGCAATTATGGAGTACTGGAAATTTGTCTTTTCAATCACACCAAATCAATTTCATGAGCATCTTTCATTATAAATTATGCTCGCCCGAATGTCTAAGAACACATGCTTTCACAAGGTCATTTCAGCATTTTTCACTGTTGGAGTAGAAGTTTCCAGCGGTTGTTCCATGGTTACATCAACAAAGCCTGACTAATTCTTGATGGTGAGAATCGTAAGTATTGCACGGCTCTTTGAGCTCTGCAATTTTCTTCATTTAGTGGTTGTCTGACGAGGACAAGACCAAGTTGATCAGAATGACGAAGTTCTGTAATTTTCTTAATTATCAAGTTCTGCTTGTCTAAGTAGCAGTATTAAATATTCGGTAGTAATACTTTGCCGCTTCTTAGGGTCTCATTCGGCGTCAGGGCGGATTCAGAAATTTTTTTAAATTGGGGTAAAATTTTATTAAAAACAAAATTTTATTTTTAATGGAGGCAAAATTTTAATAAGAGTAAAATTTTATTTATTTTAATGGGGCAAAATTTAAAATAATAATTTTTTATAAAAAATTTGTTGGTGGCAGTGGGGGCAAGTGGGGGCATTGTAGATCCGCCCCTGCCCGGCACGATCGGGGAATAATTTGGCCGTGATAATAACTTAAAGATATTATCGACAGTTCAGATGGTTTAACCGTTAAAAGGATTACTATGATTATCAAATTTATTGATTTTAGGCTTGACTGAGCTTTATTAACTAGATAAAAGTGGAGAATTAAAAAAAAAGTTTAGCAATAAATATATACAAATATAATTAATAAAGCGACATTTAAATTTATATGAATATATAAATAAAAATTAAATTACTTTAAATATTTTTAAATTATAAAAATAAACATTTCTGATATTTATTTATAATATTATATATTATAACTTATGTAAAAACTTACTTGTATATTTTATTATTAATATTATTAGTAAAGGAATTTAACTATCTTAAATTCTTTTTGTAATGTAAATTTTGAACGTGTAAGTTTAATGATCCACTAGAAATAAATAATAATATGTAAAACATTATTTTTTAAATCATGATAAATAGGATTACTAAATAAAATAAAGATATATTTCATATTTTATTCATAATCTTAAGATTTCCATTAAAAAAATAATTATATTACATTGAGATCTATTTTTATTTTAAAATATAAATTTTTTTGATTTTTTAAAAACATTTTGAAACTGGGAAGATCCACGTGGCAATATCTCGTAAGTAGACAGTTAGACTTAGGTGGCGCCGTGGCGGCATTCTAAATATACGGCGGAGATGCGAAGCTTACGTGGACGGCCATCTCAATCACTGTGGCTGCTCATGCATTTTTCTCCATTCTTCACGCGCCACCGTATTTCATACCTCAATCCCAAATTCTGTTTAATGCTCTGAACCTTGTCAGAAGTTGCTGGATTTGGTATTTCAAGGTATATGGTTGTTCAGATATTATCATATTAAATAGATATTTTCTGTTTTTTTTTTAATTTATTATATTTTATTAATTATATTATTTAACCAAATTATTTAATAAATTAATAAATTTAAATTAAGTGCTAAATTCAATCTAATAATCATTAATGAACTAATCCATTTGAGTATTATATTCAATAAGTTTATAATTTTGTTTAAACAAATAAATTTCAATTTAAATTATCAAATAAATTTCAATTTAAACCATCATTAACAAATTTAATATGATAAATATAAATTCAAAAACTCCTTTAGTACTTTTTTTTAATTCGAGGAAACCACGTAGGCGGGCCAAGTGGACACACCTCTCCGAGGGCCCAACTAGCGCACCACTCCATAGGCGGGCCAAGCGGGCACACCTCAACATCGAGGACTCAATTGACGCTCCACCTACAGTTAAAACCCCGACTGCCCCAGGTTCTTACAAGAGGGGCTAACAGGGAATTGAACCTAGAACTTAACTGAAGCTAAGCCCCACTCTCAACCATCTAGCCACTCTCTTTGAGGGCCTCCTTCAGTACTTGATATACCTAAGTAAGTCTATTTATTATCAACTATTAGGTAATTATATTTTAATTTCAAAATTTTGTCAACTTTTCAATAATAATTTAGAAAAATATCAATTGGATATTAATTTTTTTTTTTATTATAAATTTAGCTTACTCTAACTTTTATTATGAATCTTATGAACTTATTTAGTATATAAGATTTCCCGTTTTGCGAAGATAGGGGGTGGTTATCAACGCACGTAACTTTTTGTTTGTAATTTTTTTTATAAAGATATTGTTTTCGTAACTCGAACTTGTGACACAAAGAAGTAACTATATCGGTTACTCTAAGGCTTGCAAATGTGTACATCATATAAAATAATATGTACAATTTTAATAAATAAATTTTATTTAAAATTATTTTTAATAGTAATAAATACATTTTATTTTAATTTTTTAATTTATATTATTAATTACTTAATTACTTATTCTTGGTCTATTCAAATAAACTGACGATTGTAGTAATCTTAAAAATTTTATGTGTGTAAAATAGGTAAATTTAATGTAAATGTAAGTTTATCAAAGACACCATTTTTTAATAAAATTAAAATTGCGTACTATTATACCCTTCAAAATCTCGTATTTTAGCGAAACTTTTAGAGAATGTTGTTAGTGTCGTCGTTGTAAAATAGGTAAATTAAACCTACTCATACTTTCCATTTGCAAAACTAAGAGTAGAGTTAACAAAATTAATCATCATCATCATGAAACTCAATTCGAAGTTCCGCAGTGAAGCAAGATCTGATAGTACATAATATTATCTTATCTTACATAATAGAAAGACTGTTTCCGAAGTTAACAAAACTAATCCTTAAAGCTATACTTAAAAAAAATTAATATTCAATATATATTAATCGGTATTATAAATTTAAAGTATAATTTACCTTCAATGCTTTATTATTAACTCCCACGCGCCACTGGATCGCGTATGCATGTAAATCCTAAGACACAACAGTTCCTCACTCTATAGAATCACAAAACCTCGTGCTTAAGACTATAGCGTTTCAGATTCCAGTACCTGTGGGGTCATGTCTGAGGTAAGTAATAGCATTAGTGTGGGTCCCACTCGTCCTCCTCACCACCCTAGGCACTTCTACAGCGCAGCCCGACAGAGTTGTGAGGGGGGTAAATTACGATTTAATCTCACTTAAGTTATTAGAAAGGTGGTCATTTTTTCTCGATGCACATAAAAAGCTACCACATTAGATGAACTCCTATATTATCGCTGCTGAGACTCGAACATGAGACCTTTGCAGTTAACTTCTTTGCTAAGAACATTTGAGCTACCCGGGCCACTCATCGTCCTCCTAATACTGCTCTTACGTGATTCTCTCTCTAGTCCTTTTATGCCTTGATTTTCTCTATCCTATTCTGCATTTCTTGTTTTGATTCTGACTTTTTGTTGGATCGCACGCACATTCTCCTTCGCTGTACGTCATTTTCAACTAAGCATTCATTATTGGATTCCCGCTTCCAGTCTTCTCCTCGCTCATTAGCCCACATTCATTCATCTCCTGCTCCTCTCTCTCTCTTTCTCTGGTTTTGGTTTGAGCATCCTAGAAAAAGCAAACCCAGCAATGAAGGTTTGATTCTCTTTCTCGGAATCTACAAAGTTTTGCCTTTTTTAATTATTTGTTGGGTCTCATTCACCTTTCTTTCCGGGTTGATGTTCTTTTTCTGTTTTCTGGGATTCTATAATGAATCCAAACCCATTCTTGTCGTGGATTCCAAGTGACTGTCTTTTGTTGTCGTCTCGACAGATGTCTCTTAGATTGTGGGGTGACTCTTAAAAGTGTGTTCTTTTTAATTGTTAAGGTTTCTCCTGGCTTGAAATTAGCCAAGTACAAAGAACTGAGGAACTGTGCTTTGTGAGCTAGTGCTTGCTGGTTCTCAAATGTACTTTTCCTCTTCAAAGATACAAATTTTTTAAGGTTTCATTACTCCAACAGTTTATGTTCTGTTCTGAGTTGCATTGCTCTGTTATATGTTATTGCAGCAGTAACTTATGCGAATAATGATTCTTAAAAATGACTCGTCCTCAACTTGTGGGATCTTTTTTTTTTTTTGGCCCCCCTTAAAGTTAAGCTTTATATTCGTGATTACAATATCAGTCCATAACCCGAGAGCTGAACTTGATTCTGGGTTAAGCAGATCTCTTTTGATTTATGAATTTTCAGAAATTTGTTCTGAAGTTGGAGTTGTTAGATGACAAAGCCAAGCAAAAGGCTATGAAGACAGTTTCTTCTCTTTCAGGTAAAACCATCTTTTCAAATTTCCATTAACTTTTGCTTGTTCTTCACTAAATCACACATCTTCCCTTCAGATTTAGGCTTTCACCAAGAAAGTTGGTGGACTGACAGAAATATTAAGCAAGGTTCAATCTGATAGTGTGAAGTGCTATACACAGTTTCTCTATAATCTCCTTTTTGACCTTATTCCTTTCGATAAACTTCTTTGCAGAGGTGACACAAAAGCCATATCTGCAATTTAATAGTGGCTAGTGATGCAGTCTTGTAATAAAAAGAAAAGAACAAGATAATTTTTCTAACCAGTTGATACCAAGATAATTTTCTAATCAGTTGATCTGCTCAATCATATATAGTGTGATATAAGATAAACATCAGCTTCCATGGCAGTGACTTAACGTTGGAATCGTACAAATGTCTAATTGGTGATTCCTGGAATGAGCAGAACTCTAGCTCCGTCTGGTTCTTATTTGGATTGAGGACTTGGGTTTGATTTATTTTCTTCTACTGGTGTGTTCATTTTCCAGGAATCGACTCCATCTCAATTAACATGAAGGAAAAGAAACTGACTGTGATTGGAACAGTTGATCCTGTGAGTGTGGTGAGCAAATTGAGAAAATATTGGCCAACTGATATCATATCAGTAGGACCAGCACAAGAACCAAAGAAAGAAGAACCTAAGAAGGAGGAACCCAAAAAAGAAGAAGCAAAGAAAGAGGAAGAACAACCCAAAAAAGAAGAACCTAGCAAAGGAGAAGAAAAGAAGGCGGGAGAGAATAAGAAAGAGGCAGCACCGGCACCGGCAGCAGCACCGGCACCAGTACCACCACCAGACCCAATTCTTGAGCTTGTCAAGGCTTATAGAGCATATAACCCTTATGTTACCAAATACTACTATGTTCCAAGCATGGAAGAGAATCCAAATGCTTGTGTTATTTGTTAGTTTGTTCATCATCTGAAAGTTATGGGGTCTGGTTTTCATTTCTGGAATCTGTATCTCAGATAGAACCTCTAAGTATAAGCAAGATGCCTTGTGTATATTGATGAAAAAACATTAAGAAATGTGTAGAGACAATAAACTGAAATTTTGTTACTTGTACTAAACTTCGTCTAGTTATCAGCTCATTGGAACTTGAGAATCCATGGTAGGTTAGGTCACGTTCGAGCTTTACCCTGTGCTGTGGAAGACGTGAAAGAGTCATGTTCTAATGAATCTGTGGGTCTCATTTTCTCATTTTCCATACCAGTTAAAAAGTTCCAAGCTCCGTTTGAAATTTTGTCGGCCTCAGTAGACAATGCTCGTCTTTTCAACAGGTCATCTCTCCACTCGTCATGCCACTGTTTCGATGGAAAACATAACTTTAGCTTGTGGAGTCTTCTGCTCCAAGAATTTCAGAGAAGAAGATCATATTTTTCTTTAATGGCACATCAAAATAAGAGGTTTTGAGTTCGAGTCATAGGAATGGAAAAATCTGTTTGACCAGCACTTTACCCCTTACGGGCTGACCCGGTACAAGTGAAAATTAGTCTGAGAGTAGATGGCTTAAAGGTGCCTTCTCATAGTTAGAACCCTCTTAGAACACTTCGTGATCTAACAAAAAAAAAAAACTCTAAACTATAAACTATTTCATCCTTCAAACTACAAGCTTTTAGGATCAAGACAAGAGTAAAACACAATCTTATGGTCTTCCTGTGGCATGTGATTTCTTTTTGATTACTGACATGCATGTTTGGTGGCAGATCAAAGTGGAAAAGCATGTGATAAAAGATTAAAAATAACAGTACACAAAAACTTTGTGTTTGTGCATGGACCATCTCCCTTACTCGTCGGCTGCATGTGCTACTGCTAAGTTAAACACTCGTAATCAAGTCATTAATACTACTAAGTACCTATTAACCACATGTTTATATAGACATATGGTGACGAGTAAGAGTCTCTTTGGTTCAGCTTTTGAAGGTTCCAAAAGTACTTTTTGTCACTGCAAAAGTTATTTTTAAAAAAATTGAGTATGTGACTGTAAAATTCAAAAATATTTTTTTTCGTAGAAATTGCTTTTTCAAAAGCTAAAATAAAGCTTTTTGAGAAGCTCAAATTTAGAATTTTTAAAAAAAGTACTTTTTCAGGTAAATTTTTTAGTTCAATTAATGAGCCTATTTTTAGTCCCTTTTATCTTTATTCTTTACACATAATTCCCATAATACCTGCAAACACATCTCTACGTTTATTTTGAGATTTATATAATATTATTTAACTTTTTATATGTTTTAATATTTATTTTTAATATTAGTTTTACT
>JAOSBK010000009.1:26141094-26156642 GCA_027568895.1 Erythroxylum shatona | reverse complement strand
AGCATAAGTTTCATTATAGTCTATTCCTTCTTGTTGATTATAGCCTTGAGCTACTAATCTAGCTTTGTTACAATTTACTTTACCTGATTCATCTAATTTATTCTTAAAAACCCATATGGTTCCTATGACTAGCTTATTGGAGGGTCTAGGAACTAAAGACCAAACTTTGTTCCTTGAAAATTGATTTAACTCCTCTTGCATGGCTAAAATCCAAGCTTCATCGTGAAGAGCTTCATCAATTTTCTTAGGTTCTAATTCAGAAATAAAAGCTATGTTTGCGTCTTTTCTAAATTTAGACCTAGTTCTCACACCTTCTGAGGTTTCACCTATAATCAGATTTTCTAGGTGAGAGGATTTATACTTCCAGTATTTTCTAAGACTAAAGTTTTCAGGAATATCTTCTACCTTATCAAGTGAAACATCTGATGCTGACATGTCTATGTTATCAACTAAGGGAGCAGATAGAGTTTCATCATTAGAATTGTTTCTTCTATCTGGTTGTGAATCATCACCAAACTTGAGTTGCATGGATTCTTCAACAGATTTAGAAACAAGATTATAAGCTATATAAGCTTTAGAAGACATCGAATATCCTAGAAAAATTCCTAAGTTGATCTTATAATCAAATTTATCCAAATTGTCTTTTGTATTCAATATAGTACATTTGTAACCAAATGGATGGAAGTAAGAGATATTTGCCTTCCTTCCTTTCCATAACTCATATAGAGTTTTGTTTAAAAGAGGTCACAAAAGTATTCTATTTTGAATATAACAAGTTGTATTCACAGCTTCTGCCCAGAAATACTTAGGAAGATTCATTTCACATAGCACGGTTCTTTCCATTTCCTGAATCATTTTGTTCTTTCTTTCTACAACTCCATTTTGTTGTGGAGTTCTAGGAGCAGAAAAATTATGAAAAAATCCATTCTCTTCTCAAAACATTCTGAATTTTTCATTTTCAAATTCTCCACCATGATCACTTCTAATTCTAGCAATAGAAATTTCTTTTTCATTTTGTAACTTTTTAGATAACACTTTAAAGCAATTAAGAGATTCATCTTTATGTGATAAGAACAATATCCAACAAAATCTAGTGAAGTCATCAATAATTATGAGGCCATACTTCTTTCCACCAAGACTTAGTGTTCTAGTTGGACCAAACAACTCTAAATGTAACAACTCTAGAGGTCTAGACGAGGTTACAACATTTTTAGAAGAAAAAGATGTTTTAACTTGTTTTCCTTTTTGACAACTCTCACAAAAGAAATTTTTGTTAAAGTTTATTTTTGGTAAACCTCTTACTAAATCATTGTTGACCAACTTGGAAATATGTTTAAAACTAACATGACCTAACTTATTACGCCAAATCAGTTTTTCCTCATCTGTTGATATAAAACATGAAATATTTTAACTTTTCAAATTTTCTAAGTTAATCTTATAGAGATTGTTTCTTCTCTTAGCAGAACAAAATATGGAACTGTCTTTGTTTTGAACTACTCAAGAATTTTGATTAAAGGATACCTCAAAACCAAAATCACATAATTGACTTACACTAATCAAATTATGCTTTAGACCTTCAACTAGCAGAACATTATCAATAGACACAAATGAATCTTTACCAATTTTGTCGATTCCAACTATTTTGCCCTACTGGTTGTCTCCAAAAGTTACTGATCCTCCTTGCTTATTTTGGATGTCTAGGAACATAGACCTTTTTCCCGTCATGTGTCGCGGGCATCCACTATCCAAGTACCATTGATGCTGATTGCTTTTTCAAAGAAGGGAGATCTGCAATATGTATTATGTCTTTCTTAGGTATCATATTTTCTTAGGTCCTTTAGGGTTAGTCTCATAATTATTCTTCGAATAATAATAAGAAAATTGTTTCTTTTGCTTCCTATTAGGAACAGAACTCCTATCATAACAAACTTTGCTATTAGTGAACCCTAAACCACTCTTATCACTCAAGTGTCTATATTTTCCAATAATATCATTCATCATTTTTGTACTTTCAGTAAATGTTGATATATCTACTGAAAGACTATTAATACTTTGTTTCAATTGACTAATTTCTTCAGATCTATCTATAGTTACTTTCTTTTTCATATCGTCTACTTGTTTCTTAAGGTAGACGTTTTCTTTTTCCAATACTTCCGTGTTCTTCACGTTTTCAACAAATTTCCTTTTTAAAGCCTTATATTGCTTTAATATAACATAAGAATCTTCTAGAAATTCTAAATATGCTTCTTGCAGTTCAATAGAATTAGAAGTTATCTCATTGTCGCATTCCTTCTCAGCTAATAAGCATATATTTGCTTGTATTGATGCTTCTGAGTCGGAATCAGATTCAGACAAATCCAAATCTTCCCAAGTTGCCATCATGCCTTTTTTGTTTTCTTTAGTTTTTTATGTTTTCTTTTGATCAACGGACATTCAGACTTGTAGTGTCCTGGTTTGTTGCACTCATAGTAGACGATAGAATTTTTCTCATTCTTAACTTCGTCTTTACTATTTGTCTTAAAAGAAAAATCTTTATTTCCTTTTTCTTTCTTTTTCCACATCCTTCTAATCTTTCTTGAAATGAAGGATAGTTTATCATCTTCTTCACTTGACTCTTGATCAGATTCACTGGCATCATCATTATTGATTTCTTTAATCTTTAATGCTTTTGAAGATGTAATTCTACTTCTCTGGTTCTTTTAATTCTTCTGACCAGCCTTTAATGCTATAGATTTGTCTCTTCTAAGTTTATCTTCTACATCAAGGTCTACTTCATGTATCTTTAAAGAACTAAGCAATTTATCTAGCTTTAACATGCTTAAGTCTTTAGCTTCTTGTATTGCTATAACTTTAGGTCTCCATCTTTTATGAAGACTCCTGAGAATCTTTCTAACATGATCTTGATTATCGTAGATTCTCCTAAGAGCTTTAAGTTTATTAACGATAGTTTGAAATCATCTAAACATCAGATCAATAGACTCATCCTCTTTCATCTTGAACAACTCATACTGATGTACAAGAATGTTGATCTTAGACTCTTTCACTTGATTTGTGCCTTCATGTGTGATGGATAATGTGTCCCACATTTTCTTTGCAGTTTCGCATCCATTAACCTTATCATATTCACATCTGCTTAGGGCACAACTCAGAAAGAACTTGGCCTTTGAGTTTAATTGAAATCGAGCTTCTGATCAGCTGATCATTTGTTACGAGAAATGATATTGCCTTCATCGTTTGTTGGTATGTATAGTCCATTCTTGATGATATCCCAAAGATCAATATGTGTGGATTATATAAAAAGCCGCATCTTGTCCTTCCAATAATGATAATCCTCACCATTGAATGCAGGAGATCTTGTGATCGAGGTACCTTCAGCTATAAAAACATGTGATTCAGCTATGGATCTTTTTCCTCACTTTGTAAAGGTGATTCTTGGAAACTGATCTCTTATACCAACTGAATTAAATCACTTGTTAATATAGGAATCACGTAAAGTATACAAAATATATAAGAAGGGGTTGAATTGTGTAATCTTTTTGAAATTGTTAATCTTTTGATATTTCTTTAATATCTTTACAACTATCAGATGAATACCAAAAACACTTTGATAAGTATTAAAATTGCAAGTAACTTTATCTACTCGTCTAACAACAAGAAAATTAAAGTATGAGAGTTAGAGAATAGACACTGCGATTTTATACTGGTTCACCCTAAACATTGGGCTATGTCCAATCCTTAGAGTTTGTCTGAGATTTCACTATACTTTTCAACTTTTGCAAGTATTCTTTCTTCCCTTCCAGAGCCTCTTCAGGTCTCTTTGACAAAGTATTCTTTCTGCAAGTATTCTTTACGTTACAATGGGATTTGCTCTCTTTTTTCGCACTTTGAATACAAGATTTTCACTAAGTATTGTACAATCATAGTTTTCTCTCTTGTAAGAAAAAATTATTTATTCTTCGACTAAGACTAATATTTATAGCCTAACTCTCCATGGTCTTCTTGAAAACTACTTCTTGAATCTTCAAGAGATCGTTATTTAGTTGAGTTCTGTAACTAACTCCAACTAACTAACTGTCTGACGTTCTAGAGTATCTTCCTTTTTGTATCGTCTAATATTGTCGCTTCGTTTGTTGTTTTCACTTCGTTTGTTATTTGTGCTTCATCTATTATTTTTGCTTCGTCTGTTGTTTTCGCTTCGACTGTTGTTTTCGCTTCGTCTGTTGTTTTCACTTAGTCTGTTGTTTCACTTCATCTGTGATGACATGTATCGTCTGTTGTTGACGTATCATTTGGGATGACTAAGAGCCTGTTTGGTTCAGCTTTTGGAGGCTCCAAAAGTACTTTTTTCCACTGCAAAAGCTATTTTTAAGAAAACTGAATGTTCAGCTGTAAAATTCAAAAGCACTTTTTTTCATAGAAATGACTTTTTCAGAAGCAAAAATGCAGCTTTTTGAGAAGCTCAAATTTGAAGCTTTTAAAAAAAAGTACTTTTTCAGGTAGATTTTTTAGATCAATTAATGAGCTTATCCCTTTTACCTTTATTCTTTACACATAATTCTCATAATACCCACAAACACATCTTCACGTTTTTTTAGATTTATATAATATTATTTGACTTTTCTTATATGTTTTAATATTTATTTTTAATATTATTTTACTTATATTATAATCTACATAAAAAATTTGGTTAAATATATTTTTATTTATGTTTTATATGGTTTAAAATTATATAATAATTAATATATTATACTTTGTATATTGTTTAATATATTTTAAATAATATTTATATACATAAATAATTTTTCTTACAAAATAAAATATAGTTAAAATTAAAAGTGCTTTTTATTTTTAAGTTATCAAAAAGTTTATTGTATAAAGCTCTTTCAGAAAAACTCTTTTTAAAATGACGACCAAATAGCCAACTGACTTCTTAGAAAAGCTCTTTTTAGAAAAGCTCTACTGATAAAAGCTCTACTGACAAAAGCTCTACTAATATAAGCCCATCAAAACAGGCACTAAAAACTACAAGAATTGCTATACTTCATTAGTTGGATAATGCTCTTTCTTGAGTTTATTTTCATGGGTTTGAAGCCAAAAGTTGATAAGGTTCGAGACTTAATTAAGAAACCAACTTGCATATGCTTCAAGGGGATAACTGGTTTAAGCAATATTTAGATCGATTATAATAATTAATTTTAAATTGTTAATTAATTAAATGATTTATCTAAATTACATTATTTATAATTTATTATATATGTATTTATTGATTTATTTCATAAAAATCAAAAGATATTAGTTTCACATTTATATCTATAATTAAACTATTTAATTTAGAATAATGCTTTAACGATAATTTCACATTCTAATAATTGGCTTTAATTAGCCCATTGTATCTTTTTTTTATATATAGTTTAGAATAAAGGCTGGGATATGTCTTAGAGTAACCGGTAAGAGTTGTTTTCTTGTGATCACAAGATTACAATTTCGAATCACGGAAATAACCTTTTTTATAAAAATTAGGATAAATGATTTTGTATTGAGAGATTTTTCTCTTTCTCGTAAGTTTCTCGGATATTTTTTTTCTTAAGTTTTATGTTTTGTATTTAGCCTAAAAATTTAATAAGTAGTGCTTTTCTCTTAATTATTCAGTTTATTTTTTTTATTTAGCCTAAATATATTCTTTATAATAATTTATTTTATTTATTTACTTGCTTGTCTTCGTTTCTTGTTTATATATACATAATGTTGGTGAACTTTCTTTGATGGTGTAGAACGGGTTGGAGTAGCTTGTTATTATTAGGGTATTCTAATCTTGTGCTATTTAACCTCTTATTAGTTGGGTTTATACTAGTAAAGTTTTTATCAGAGAGTTTTTTTCTGTAGATTTTTTTAGAAAAACTTTTTTAAGAAGCCAGTTGACTATATGACTGTCATTTAAAAAGAGCTTTTTTGAAAAAGCTTCATACAATAGACTGTTTGGCAACATAGAAATAAAAGGCACTTTTAATTTTAACTATATTTTATTTTGTAATAAAAAATATTTATGCATATAAATATTATTTAAAATATATTAAAAATATGTAGAGCATAATATATTAATCATTGTATAATTTTAAACCATATGAAACATAAATGAAAATCTATCTAACTAAATCTTTTATATGGATTATAATATAAGTAAAACTAATATCAAAAATAAATATTAAAATATATTAAAAAATTCAAATAATATTATATAAATCTCAAGTGAAGATGAGTTTGTACATATTGTGAAAATTATGTGTAAAATATAAGGACAAAAAAGTTTAAAAAATAGATTCATTAATTGATTTTAAAATTTACCTAAAAAGGTATTTTTTTAGAAACTCTAAATTTAAGCTTCTTAAAAACTATATTTTAATTACTAAAAAAGTTATATATATTAAGAAAATACTTTTATTTTATAATCAAATAGTTATTTAAAAAAAACTTTTACAACAAGGAAGAAAAGTACTTATTAACCTTTCAAAAGCTTATTCGATCGGATGCTTCTCGTCCATACATTTACACAGACCTTGATTAAGATTTAACGAATAGGAGCAGTAACTGATTAGAAGAGAATACGAGATTCCGTGTAGAACAGGGATTAGAATTGTACGTTGCTCTTTACATCTCTTGTGCTTATCATGAATTGGAGAAATACTTCGAAAGGTCGATGTATAGTTTGCAGATACGTGCAAGCAATATCTATTGCCCAAGACTTTGTTTCCAGTTCTTCTGAGACAAAAGAGAGCAGTTTCAAAAGATAAAGACTTCCTTTCGTAGCAGTTCACATCAGCAATCGGATGGTAAATTATAATGAAGCTTTTACAGTGTAATCGTCAATCATCACTACTCAATCCCAAGGCAGAGGTAAATTGAGAAGGAATTTTCTTAACTTAGCTGAGATCGCAGGTTTGAACTGTTTTTATATATGCAATCATTTAAAATTTAGGATTAGAATTTTACCTCCCGTAAGGAATCTACTCGGCTCGAGTGAGAATTAATCTAAGTGTGGATAGCTTAAAAGTGTCTTCTCATAATTGAGATCCTCCTATGATATCTCGTAAGTAACAAAAAAAAAAAGATCACTTCTCTCTATTTATTTATATTAAACTTGTTAAGTCTAAGTAATTAATAATTAGGATTAATCACATTGCCTAATGATAACATATTACTATTCTTTAAGCTCCCTATGATTTGTAATTATACCGGAGAGTGATTTGATCAATGTTTTAAAACTAAACCGATTCGATAGTCTGATAGTGAAAATTTTGAAATGTTCAATTTTTCGGTTTAATTTTTAATTTATTAGTTCAATTCTGTTGAATAATTTTTTATTAAAATTTACCAATTTATTAATTGACAAATTTTCATAAAAATCAATTTTTATAAACCAATTAATTTTTATTTAACAATATTTTTCAATTAAACTTTATTTTTATAATTAAATGAAAATTTTAATCTTTAACAGATTTTATGACAGTTTAATACCGATTGAATCTTTAAAACTTTGAACCTGTTGTCTTATCAATTTAACTTTCGATGTAATTTTGAAAACATTAGATTTGATAATTAATTAAATAAACTCTATTTTAACTACTTATTCATAATTATATTGTAGTATAAATTGGCCAACAATCATAATTTAATTTATTAAAACCTAAAAAAGAGTTTATGTGATTATTTATCAAATTATAAGAACCTTTGTAATCACATTTTGTTTCATAGGATTTAGAGCAAAACAACATATATTATATTTACCTTACTCTTAAAGTACATAACTTCTCTTAATAAACAATCTGACATCTCATTTTCCTAACTGTGTATTTGGAATAGGTTTCCTTTTGACAGCTAAGTGGAGAAGATCAATTTTGGGATGGATTTCCCAATAATGAAAGAATATTTTCATTTTGGAAACATCTTTTCAACTAGTTAGAGATTTAAAGTTAAGACTGTGTATTATTAGAACTCTCAAAATTTTGCAAAATTTTTAGTGAATGTTGTTGTTGAAATAATATTTTTAGTTAATATAATAAAAATTATAAATTAATGAGACAACAAATTTAAAAGTATCAGATCTTTTAAAAATTTTTCAATCTAATGCCAAATTTTCTAAAATTTCCAAATTCAAAATTGAGCTTTCAAATTTTTTATAAATTAGGTTAAAACATCATTTTTACGGATGAGAATAATAGATGGACATTTACGTGTCATTTAGTAGGTATGTCATATCAGTAAAAACAACCTTTTAATAATTTTATTTATACAATTCTAAAAATTTTAGTTTAATATTAAACTAAAATTTTTATTAAACATTTGATATTAAATTTAAAAAATTCAACAGATTAAACACTTTTAAATACATTATCTCTAAATTATTTATTCTAGTGAATTATTTTAAAAGCTAATAATGTATAATATATTCCAACTAAACATATGTCCAAGTAGTCCTAAGCGATCGAGTTCCAGATTGTTGCCGACTCAAACTTCGGTATGCTGTTTCCAACCAGTTTATCAAACCGTGAGGGATTAATAATGTTGTCTATGTACTTTTTGGTTGTGACGTCCGATCAGGGAATTCTTTTTTTTTTTTCATAAAAGGGAATATACCAGTTACATAATAAGGCGTAGGAAGCTAATCCCAACGATATCCTCAAGGAGGATCGAGAGGTACCGTAGGGGCGCTGTTACAAAAGTAGTGATGCCTAGATTAAGATGAGCAGCAAAATTCACCAACCAATCGGCACTTCTGTTGCCTTCTTTGTACTTGTGTCAGGGGAGGACCATTCAGTTGCGAGTGAACAGTTTGTGGATGCCGAAAATGAGGAAATTGGTCGAGTGAGAACGAGGGCGGAGTTTCCAAAAGAGCTCAGTATTACCTGAGAGTTGATTTAGAGGACCACCCGACGGTAACCCAAGTTTCAAACCAGCTGCATTGAATAAAAAACATGATATGTTCGATGTTGATAATCACGCGCAGTACCACAACCAACTTCTACAGTTTAGATTACATTACAGTCAACCAAATGAACTCTGTTTGACCTGCTAGGAGGCTATGATCATGTGCCAAGGCATATTGAATCTCCAGTTGGTAAAAGTCGTGGGCATGTATCATATCATCATAAGTAGGTACTTTCAAGAACTGGGTCAAGGAGTTGATCGACTGCAATTTAGACTCGCAACTGTGTTTCATGTTTTTAGGACAAACTTAGCTCGTCAATGGCTGGAGTTTGCTTGTTTCCCGTGAAACTTGAAGTCGACCTAGAAACTCAGCCTCTGCTAGCCAGATTTTATACAGGAATGCAAAATGTTTGTCATACATTTATAAATCATTTTAATATTTTTTACTTACTTAATGTTGGATTCTTAATATACGCCCTTTAATTTAGAATAGAACTGGACATATGATGAACATAATGAACAAAAGGGTTACAACAAGCTGAACATTGCTTCAAACTATTGAGACTGTTAAGCGACTATTTCATCACAATAGCTTAAGTTGTTGTGTGAGGCTAACTTAATTAGTTTTATATATTCTCTAACATACCCTCTCAAGTGAAAGTCCTTTAGGCTTAAAACTTGCACAGGCCTACTTTATCCTGTGCTTAATTTAATTAGAATAGGTGGGTGGTAGGATTCGAACTCATAACCGTTTAGTTATAGAGGCTCTGATATCATGTTAAGCGACCATTTCACCACAATAACTTAAACTGTTATGTGAGGCCAACTCAATTAATTTTATATATTCTCTAACAGAGACAAGCTGCTCGTTCATCTTTAGTTGTTTGTGTTCAATCATCTGATGAAAAAGCTGTTATTCAAACAACTTTATCAGCTGATTGAAAAGTGAACCATCTAAAAATAACCAATAAGTTGATTGGAGTGTAACCAAGGGGACGTTTGCGATGTATTTATAAATTATTTTAACATTCTTCGTTCAGCTAGAGTTCCTAACAATAACATCCTTTACTTGCTTTTATACAGTCTCTATACTTTTGTATCAAGGGAAAAGTACAATTAATCTAAATCTCGCAAAATGCGACGATACTCAATGCCCTACCTATCCCGTCAGAGGAGATCCTGCACGATCAAAGGAGGCTCTAGAAGAAGATGGATGCCTAGGCAATATCAGACGACGTCTATTGCTAGTTGATCCGCGCACTAGTTTCTCTCCTGATGTATGTATTGAATGCACACTTTTCAATCACGGTGGAGCAGTTCTTGGATACCTGCCAAATAACAAGTAATTACGATCAGTCGCAGAAATGAGATAAGATAGCAAATTAATTACCTCGAGAGCGTCGGCTTCTAAAATAACCAAACGATAGCCACGATTTCAAACGAGGGTGTGTCCCGAATGGATTTCCCAAAGTTTGGCCATGAGCCGCGAGCTGCTATCAATGTGCTGAAAAAAGTCGCCCACCACTGTCCTCGAGGTAATTACAGTCTCTATACTTTGATTTATCCACTGTAAAATGTCCTAGTCAAGTAATGCGTACTGATAAGGTATGGTGGACACGTATCCGAAGAACAAACTTGGTTACTTGTTGAGATTAAGAGACCTCCATAACTCCAAAACAATACGAACTCATTTATTTGTCATCTCCCGACAGTGCTGCGAGAGAGCATGTGATGAGGGTCGATGACAAATCGACAACCAACTTTAGACAAAAGATGTTCTTCTTCTCTGTGGGTCAGGGCTGTTTCCGCAGACGCTATACGACGAGGGCTTTGAAAGCTCCAGGTACAGGATTTTGGTGCAAAATGGTATCACGGTCGAGTTAGTTGCCACTTGTCCTGCCAGAGAAACAGTTTGAGTATTATATACGTAATATGGGATGGTAAAAGTAAGATAGAATCATGGAGCAGACATGATGTATTGAAATCGAAAACGAGGATGTTCATTTCTTGCCTAAAAATGTACATGTGTAAAGGCCAAAATGACATGGAATCGAATGATGTTCCGGTACTTAATCTTTCCTCAATACTTTTCTGCAAGTTCTAGCTATGAACATGTCATGATTCCATCACCAGATGTCATGTTTATCTTATCATCTCTTTGTTTCATATCCATACGCCAAACCTAACCAATTAGCATATTCAGAACCAGAGGTGATGTGATTTGTTACTGTTAATATAGTGAATGGGGACGAAGGTAAAATTATGAGTAAGAGAGGATTTTTTAACAGTAACTCAAACCTACTTCTACATCGGTGTGAATTAAGTAGGTATCATACTTCCACCAAAATACAAGTTCTTGAAAGTTACAGTTAGGTTGGGCAAGTTGCTGATGACAGAAGAGCAGGAGTATAAGAAATGACGATTAATATCGATTACTTGAATAACAGATGCCACGATACATTTGACTTTGCAAACAAAACAGAGTACAGAACAACTTTCTCACACTAACACGGAAGCAACTTCTTCCCACAAAAACCCTAATCAATGGGAAGAGAAAGACATGACACACAACTACTCCTAACATGACTTGTTTGATAGGTTCTGAAAGGAAGAGAAATTCCAGGAAGTAAAGTCTATGGAATGGAACTTGGAAGGAATGTTTAAGCTTTGATAATGGGTGGCTATGGAGGTGTTGTATAGAGACATGAAAAAACTATTGACATGGTAATCATGTAGCAGCAGTAGCACATCTCTTGCTTATGGCTCCTCCTCCAGTACTAAGTATAAACCTAATGAAAAAGCTATATTATATGCAATCTGCTAAGAAGTTTCTTGTGCAGATTCAGACAATCGGTACTTCGGTAGAGTTCTTTGGCAATTATTTGCGTGACTGAACAGTAACCATTTATTAGGTCACTGTACGAACAAGAGGGGATTGAGGAACTGGTGAGTGAGGAGACATCATATGCGGCGATAGGATTCCCTCTTCGCATCTACCTGAAGTGAAACTAAGTCTTAGGTTCTTTCTCCATCGTTTGTTTGCTGGTTTGTCTTCTTGTTTTCGTTGAAGAGCAAATGCTTGTATTCTCCGCAGTGCAACTTCTAGTGTTTCATCATCCATATTGGCGAAGCACACCCTGAACCAACCAGGTTCGCTGCAATGAAAGGAAGACCCTGGAGAGACATTGAGCTTCACGTCATTGATAATCACACGCCACAGCTTCATTTCCCCTTCAGGTGTTGGTTCGTTAAGAAGATGGCGTAAGTCCATCCAAATATAAAGACCTGCATTGCTCTTCAAGCAACTGATACCCACATGTTGTAGTGCCTCCGTAATGATCTCGTGCCTTTTCCCCAACCTTTTGGAGCTCTCTGACAGAAAATTGTCGACAAACTCCTCATCAGAAAGCATTGAAGCAAGTAGAAACTGAGTCTGCGAGGACACCAATCCAAAGCTTGACATTTTACGGGCACACTGCACAACTTCATCATTGTATGAATAAACAATTCCAACTCTGAAGCCTGGAAGACCCATGTCCTTGGACAAACTATAAACAATGTGAAAGAGATCCTTGTTACACTCCATCTCATCTATAACCTCAGCGATGCTCGTGAAACAAGGGGACCTGAAGATAGTTGCAGCATATATTTCGTCGCAGACAAAGTGAATGCTCCTCTCATTAGTGAACCTGGCAAGCCTCCTCAGGGACTCTTTGTCCGAGATAGTGCCTAGTGGATTTGACGGGTTTGTCAGGATTAAACCTTTGACATTGATTCCAGATTCCAGGGCTTTGTCGTATGCTGCCTCTAATGCTTCCATTGTAACCTGGAAATTGTTAGAACTGTCGCATTCAACTGGAATAATCTGAATTCCAGTACGCCACCTCAGATCTCGATCAAATCTGATCAGAGAAAGAGCACTCATTAGCCAAAAAGACAAGTATTCAAGAGAAATTTATGGAAAATTTCCTTATTCCACGCATATTTTTCCGGATCATGCTGTGGTCCTGGAGTTGATTGAAGACAAAGAAGATAGCATTAACGAAGAAAACTCAAACAAGCAAATGAGGAATCATCCTTGGCGATTTGAAAAACATGGGTTTGAGATTGAAAATCTTTAAAGCATCCAGCTGTCTACCGCAATTTTCTTGACGGCTTTCAGAGAGGAACTATGGTTAGAAAATCTAGTGCAATGGGATGCTTGGAATTTAATAAACCTCGCAGGCCAACATTAACCTGCGTCTTTGACTTCAATCGTTGACCCAAATAACTGGAACGATGGCTTATATAAAAAATTTCGTTGACCCTGGCCAGTTTGTCTAAGAAACACAAAACTTTCGTTTTGACCAAAAATGTCTTAACGCAATTTCAAAACCAAAACTTGCTTCTGCATGGACTTGGAACCCCCATGCGTTTACGGTCCCTGGAATTTTTTGAACGCCGCTTTTGATGTTATCCTCATGACTAAACTAGCTTTCACAACTCGCTCAATTGAAACTAGCTTTGATTGTTCCATGTAACTTGTGAAAATGAGAGTTAAAATGGTATCTATATACCAGGTTTTGGAAGAAGATGAAGAAGGAGGAGGGGTCCTTACGCTGGATAGTAGGGAGAAGGAACGAGGAAAGCATCTCCAGGGTCAGCCAAGCAAAACATGATCGACTCATTTGCTCCCGTAGCTCCACCAGCCATCACTACTCGTTCTGGGTCAAATGTTACCTTTCCGTGTCTGACTCTTCCCATAAACTTGGCAATCGCCTGAATCGCATGAACCCGTATGAATTATTTTTTAAAAAAAGATGCTACATAAATAAAGTAGGTAATAGCCAAGCATTTGTAGATACCTGTCTAAACTCTGGCAAGCCATGATAATCCTGGAAGTTGGCGATATCCTTGAATCCATTTACTCCTTCAAGAGTGCAGATTGATGCAGATGGGTTTCTCTTGATCCAATCTTCAATCAGATCGAAACAATTCTGCATGCAGATACATAAACATGGTTTTAAAAAAAAGAACATAAACTAAGATAATAACAATGTAGGAACAACTTCCAAATATCTCTGAAACAAACCTGGTTCTCTGCGAGACCCATCTGAATAACTCCGTCAGGATTCTTAGTGGGGTGAAACGGGTTCTTGTCATATGCCTTCCAACCATCGAAATACGGAGAGTTCTCTCCGTGTCCCTGGTTCGTGGCAATCCTGGACAAAACTGAGCGTGTACTCTTCATTTTTTTCAAGTGAAGTCAAGCGAACAGAAACTGAATGACAATCAAGTTCTACTCAACTTAAAACTTTAAGAGCTGTCTGGCTATAAAGTGAGGGACAAGAGTGAAGGATCATTGCTTTTTATAGAGTTAAGTAGTACTACACAGGGGACAAAGATAGAAAAGTCCGTTTCAAACTTTGAAAATGTGGGGAAAACCGACTTCCATGAAATTGGAATTCGATAGATATTGCATTTCTCGGTGATGATAATTTTTCAGTGAGTCAAGCGTAATGGCTTGCGTGTTCAAGGGCTTAAACACGTGTAGAAGAGAATACAAGAACACCCAAAAAAAGTAAAAACAGAATTTAAAGAGAGACTGTCTGTTCCCCCCTTCAAGATGGCTTCTCTTCTTCTGGTTTTTCCATTTTGTCAACGGCAATTAATGGCGAGAAATCAATGAGTTGGAATATCAAACCCATATCATGGTTAGGTGTAAATCCCTTGACTCGTGAACTAATGGTCTGGAACCTGAACTTCAGGTACTATGGTCGAAGTTTCCTAGGAGATATCCACATGGTGTCTGAAAGAAGACCACAGGTGTTGTGTTCTCCCAGTTCCCAGTCCAACTTCCTTTTTGGGCGGTTCTCTATGGATAAACGTGACCAACCTGTGCAGGGTGTGTATGACTTCAAAATGAAACCACGCCCCACGTAATATATGATTCATGATGATATAAATGTGAATATATAGGTAATGTGATAAATTATTTTTACTAAATGTGTTCTAATTTTTATTTTATAACACTACATATCTCGACTTTATAAAAAATATATATTATTTATTTTTATTTATTTATTTCTATTTTCATTCGTTCATGTTCGTTTCAAAACAATTTTTTTACTAGTTAAGAGTAAGACTACGTATTATTGAGTCTCTCCAGATCTCACATTTCAGTCAAATTTCTGCTAGGTATTGTTGTTGTTGTGGTCTGTATATTATTATATACTAGATTAGCATTGGTAATGATAAAACTTAACTTCATGATTTTTTTGACTTGTCTTCTAAAACTTAGTGATATTTGAACTTTTTATTTTCTAATGTTTATTCTTTACAAAAAAATTTATGACTCATTCGGAAACAATCTCTCTATTAGTTAAATATAAAGCTGTGCATTATTAGACTTCTCTAAACCTTGCATATTAACGAAATTTCTACTATATTGTTGTATCGTTATTTTTTTACAGTATTAAAAAAAATCTTGTAATATATTTTTAAAATTTTTGTACATGGGACATTAAATTATTTTAAATTGAAATGTTATTTTTCTTAAATTATACTCCCTCCTATCCAAAATAAGTGTCGTTTTAGAGAGATTTTAATTATTCAAAATAAGTGTCGTTTACGATTTTTCATGCATG
>JAOSBK010000009.1:26126215-26136794 GCA_027568895.1 Erythroxylum shatona | reverse complement strand
ACTTGTCCTTAGCTATTGAATAATTTGCTGTTTAATTAAAAATTATTAAATAAAATTTAATATATTATTTTATTTATAAGAACGTATTAATTTAAAAAATTGGTCTTTTTTAACAATAAAAGATATTTTTTAAAAATTATATTTATATGCATTAAAAATTTATTTAATCCACGTATAAAAAAAAGAACAATTACATCATCCTTTTGTCATAAATCAAATTGAGCACTCAACTAATTAATCAAAGTCGAGATTAATCAGTGGGCTTGCTTGGACATTACTTAAATCATCGCATGACTTTCTCCAGATGTTTTACCAACCAACCCAATCGAGTCCTATCAAGATTAAAGTCTAGAGGAGTAGGTTTCACAGTAATGCTGTACGAGAGAGGCATTCATACATTGACCATTGAGTGATATCTATTCCTCCCTACTTAGCAAGTTGCCTTTTTACAAGTTAATAAAAAATTTAAAACTATTGTATTGAAAAATAATATTGGTATGATATTATTTAATTATCGAATAATTATCTTTATTATAATTTATTAATTTTATTTATTATTTAAAATAATAATATTAATTTTTTTAATTATAATACAATACTATTATTAGAGATATAAATAATCAACAAAAAATACAATTTTTCTTTTTTTATAAAAAATTGGAGCACTTACGAGCGGTGAAAACTTGAAATAAATGTTTTAAAAAATCGAATCAAAAGTTAAATCAATAAGACGAGAGATTTAAAGTTTAAAAGGTTTAATAAGTATTAAATTATTATAAAATTAACTAAAGAAACTGTATTTATTCATCGAATAATTTGAAGTTTAGTTGAAAAAAGAGACTGTTAAATGAAAATTAATTGATTTATTTTAGTTTATAAAAATTTATTAATCTGTAAAAATTGACTAGCTAGTTAGTTTCAACAATAAAAATTATTACAGTAAATTGAACTAAAAAGTTGAAAATAAAATTAAAATTTTAACTTATTTAAGGTTTTTATCGTTGAACCAATCGAATCAGCTTTGTTTTTTAATTATTGTTTGAAATTATTATCATTTAACAAAATATTAAAAAAAAAAAGATGGGGCAATTTTTGAGCTTTCAGGTTACTGTGACATACAGGGCCGGTTCTGAGCAAGAGTAAGGTGGGCACCTACCCAAGGTCTATCCTTATAAATGATAAAATAAAGCTTATTTTTATTCTTATAAAAATAAAATAAAGCAAAATAGAACCTATTTTTGACCTCATAAAGAACAATGAAATAAATTTATATTTTATTTATTTTTATTCCATATAAGAGCCCAAAAATAGACAAAAATATAATTTATTTTTTTACTTTATCCAGGACCCGTAAAATATTAAGAATGGCCTGATGACATATACAAAGGTATTGACTTCATCCCAATGGAATGTGAGCTTATCCACTCACAAATCGCCTTTCAGAGTGACTTATTAGCTTTGCAAGACTATGAAGTGGGAACACATCAAAGCGTGGGGGAGGAAACTCGAGAAAGAAATAAAATGTGTGAGATGCGACAGCAGCAGTCCAATGGATCGAAGAGGAGGCAAAATAAATTACGTAATCATGTTTTTTTTTTTAATAAAGGAAAAGGAATACACTGATTACAAAAACAAGTCTCGGGAAACAGATCCTCGATATATTCTCTAAAATAATATTATGGCACTCGATAGGTGTAAAATTAAAATAAGTAACACCAATGTTGAATTAATCTGCTTGAGTGGTAAGCCAGTCTACACATTTATTATTTTATCGATATACGTGTCGATGATCGGTTACATAATTTTGTTTTTATTTTTGGTTTATTGCCGAAGTAAGTAATTTAGAGTTTAGACATTAGTTTGGGCGAATCCTATTCAACCATATCTACCCGTTGGACCCGCATGTTTGGTCGGGTAGCATTGCTACCTACCGGCAACTAGCCATGCCTTCCGCCGAGTTTCGTCCCACGGCATTAACTTACGTTACACTTCATACACGTTTAACTAACTGGTCACTGAATTTGGCAGCTTAGATTCTTATTGTCAGACGGCAAGCCTCGTCTGCTTTGATTCAACTCCAAATTAATAAGTTGTCTAAATTTTAGAATAAGTCTGAGATTTTTTTTTAAACTTCATATCGGATTCAAGCAACGACTGTCTAGTTAGATTAAACAATCTCGTTTTATTAATTAAACCGCAAAAGATCTTAATGTTTGTTTGAATAGGTTTATATTAGCAAAAGTTTTGTCTGTAGAGCTTTTCTAAGAAATTAATTGACTATTTGACTGTTATTTAAAAAATAATCTTTTTAAAAAAATTTCATATAATAGACTGTTTGGCAATATAGAATAAAAAGTAATTTTAATTTTAACTATATTTTATTTTGTAATAAAAATTATTTATGCATATAAATATTATTTAAAATATATTAAACAATAAGCAAAGCACAATATATTAATTATTATATAATTTTAAACTATATGAAACATAAATAAAAATATATCTAATCAAATCTTTTATTTGGATTATAATATAAGTAAAACTAATATAAAAAATAAATATTAAAGTGTATAAAAAAGTCAAATAATATTATATAAATCTCAAAATAAACGTAAATATATTTGTTGTGAGTATTGTAGAAATTATGTGTAAAAATATAAGGATAAAGGGGGCTAAAAAATAAGCTCGTTAATTAATTTAAAAAATCTACTTGAAAAAATATTTTTTTGAAAAACTTCATATTTAAACTTCTAAAAAAACTGTATTTTATCTTCCAAAAAAGTTATTTATATGAAAAAGTGCTTTTTTTAATTTTACAGCTAAGCACTCAGCTTTTCTTAAAAACAACTTTTGAGGTAGGAAAAAGTACTTATTTACTCTCCAAAAGCTGAAACAAAGAGGCACTTAGTATCATTTACTTCATAAAACATTACACCAATCATGTAATCCAATTAAATCATTTAATTAACAATATTTAATGTCCTTGTGAATGGGATGGAAATATAAGGATAAAAGGAATTAAAAAATAGGTTCATTAATTAATTTAAAAAATTTATTTGAAAAAGCTCCAAATTTAAATTTTTCAAAAAGTTATATTTTATCTTCAAAAAAGCTATTTATATGAAAAAAGTACTTTTTAAATTTATAGTCAAACACTCAGTTTTTCTTAAAAACAACTTTTGAGGTAAAAAAAAGTACTTATTTACTCTCCGAAAGTTGAAACATACAGGTACTTAGCATCGTTTACTTCATAAAACATTACACCAATCATGTAATCCAAATTAAATCATTTAATTAACAATATTTAATGTCCTTGTGAATGGCGATGGAAATTCCAAGGATAGTACATGGCTGGTCTCCAAGTTTGAAAGAGTATGGAAGTTGGCACGTACTTCACACAACTTAGTCAAAGGAGTGGAGGAATTCTCATGGAGGAGGCCGAGTCTTCGCAAAGGTGTTTAACGTTGAAAATTCAATGCCCGATTCGATTCTACATCAAAGAAAACATTCCATTCCGTTCAACGACTCGGCCTTCGGCAGACGTTGAACAGTAAGCGTATAAATCTTGTAAGAGAGTGTGTTGTTGCAGGGTTGCAGCATGGATACGTAAGTTGAATGCTGTAGATAGGTATGTTAACACTGAGCTGGAGGCAGCGCACGTGTTCGAAACAATGCTCCGCAGACAACAAGGGGACAACTCCTGGGAGGCTGGGGCAGCGGAAAACGCTCGTGGAATACGTTTCTTTGATGGCAGTCTCTGTACTCCCTTTTACTGTGGAAACCGCGTGGTAACAGATGCTGACGTAATTATTTTTCTGTGAACTTAGTTTAAAATTCAATTTCAATTCGGATGGCGCGGTGCACTCGAGTTTCCGGATGATTTCTACTGGGGGGCTTATTCGTGACTGGCATGGAGAATAAAAAGGGGGTTTTCAGCACCACCTCGAGGGAGGTTCCCCGTTGTCAGCGAGTTATGGGGGTGTTCTCGGGCCTCACTTTGACTTGGGATCTAGGATTTCGCCGTGTGGTGATTGAAGTCTACTCTCTCAAGGTCATTAATCTTCTCTCTGCTCCACCCATTTTTCTAACGGATATTTCTTTTTTGGTGGCAGGTATCCAGCAGCTGCTGCAACTAGAGTGGTCGTGTCAACTCTAGCATGTTTTCCGGGAAGGGAATCAATGTGCAGACAATCTAGCTCGTCTAGCGGGCCGCTTACGACTTGGCCTGCTTATCCTTCAAGAGCTCCCTTTGGGCCTACAGGAGCTCCTTCACTATGATGCGCACGGCACAGTGTACCCTAGGGTTTTAATGTAGTTTTATAGTTTTTTTTTTCCTCTTGTAATAAAAAAAACAAAAATCAAAAAAATTCAATTAACAAGGATATTATTTCAATTACAGGATTCCTTAGGCATTGAAAAAAAATAAAATTATTTTATTAAAATTTAATAAAATAGTATTATTTTAACTCAAAATAATAATAATAATACTATTGTTGTTATTGTTATTATTATTATTATTATTTATTTTTATATAATCATTTAAAAATAACCTTTTTAGTATTTAAAAATAATGTTACATATTACTAGATTTCTTCGTACTTCACATTTCAGTAAAAATTTTACCGGCTTGTTGTTGTAATTTATTTATTAGTTTCGAGTCAAGGTCAAAACAAACTGTACATAAGAGTGATTTTCTTCGACTTCAGTCCAAACTAGGATGTAATTTTGTTTGGGTTAAAATGACATTATTTTAGTGACAAAAGTTTTCAACCATTAATTAATATTGTTGTTACTCTTAAAAATTTCATTAAGTTCTATTTACTTAGAAATATAAAAATTAAATTATTAATTGATTGTGAAAATTGTGACATTGTTTCGTTAAAATTTAAATTAAACAGAACGATTGTCATTTTTAAATTCAATCTTTAATTTAAATTCTGATTAATTTAAATTTTGCTCGTTAATTTCAAGTGAGATCGAATTGACCCCGAATTAAAATAATATCCCTCGACAAATATTTGTGAAACCTTGCGATAAAAATTGGGTTGTAATAGACATATTGAATCAACAAATATAATAAATTATTTTATCCAATTATGTTAAAGCATAAATGTAGGCTTACCATTTGATGATGATAATGACCATAGGCGAAACGAGGCAAGCAAATTGAAGAATTTAACCTTGGAAGTTTGAAGTTTACGACTAAAAGCTTAGACGTGTATGAATGCTGCCAAAGTCCAGGCTTCGTGAGCCTTTTATTTCAACGCCTCAAACCTAACACAAACCCTTTTCCACCATGCTTGTTGAAACAATTGTTGCTTTGGAATTTGAGCTTTCGCCGAAATTAATCGTTAGCACCTTTTATACGGCAGTCTCACTTAAGTCTGTTTAAGTAAGATACTGACCCTCGTAGTGCTTATTTCGTATACTCAAAAAAACAATGCGACGGAAGCGTTAAGAAAATAAAGACAATAAGGAAACAAGAGAGATACAATAAAACTAACATTTATATTACTTTTCTCCAAAAGAGTACAAGGAATACTATTTTTGACTAAATGAGGAAAGCAAAACTCGAATAAGTTATATATAGTTACTCTAACTTGGAAGCTAAGTTACATTCAAAATCTCGCTTAAACTGAACTGTTTAAGATCGTGCTAAGATCAGATCAATCTCTATCAAATTGTATCACATGGACCAATTAGATGACACCTCTATCCAAATTAACTTTAACTGATAAGATAGAACCTATAAGATAACAAAAAGATAGAATTTAATTACATTTAAATAGGAAACTAACATCTTTTTTCTCAAAGATTTCTACTATTTTCAAATGTTGAGTTCCACTGTAACTCTAATTCTTAGTTGTCACTACATCATCCAAGATCTCCAACGATTTCTATCCACTGATGATGTAGTGTGATATTGTTGAAGCTCATATAGCACACTGGTTTGATCCAATACTTCCGATAACAAGTCTACTAAGGTCTAAGAGTATCGTGAAGGTCATTAAGAAGTGCTCCAAGATTTAAGGGTCTAATACTTGTACTATTGTTAAAAGAAAGTGGCGAAATAATAAGAGCTAGCGTAAAAAATATAAATTTTATTATAATTTAAAATTATTAATCTTTAAAATTATTGAAAAATTCTTTTTAAAATTTTAGTCTTTTCTTAAAATATCGTAATTATAAATATTGATTAAAAAATAACAACAAAATGCATTAATATTAACATCAAATATAACAACAATAACAACAATATTTAGTGAGAGTTTCGCTAATATAACAAGGTGATATAAAGATTTTGGAAATGTTGGCAATACTTAATTTTACCCTTAATTAGTAGAGAAGTTTTTCTAATTGACTCACAAATAAATACATATTAAAATAATAAAATAATAATATTACAAGTAAAATAAAAATAAAAATAAAAATAAATACATATAATGAATATATAAGAACTAATCAAATGTTGTTTATATAACAATCGAAACAAACTCTTAATCTTTAAACTAAATTAATTAAATTCAACTCTATCTAATAATTAAGGATAACAATGAGGGTGGATCAACCTATATTTAATTTTTTTATTTTAAAAAAACTTATAGGTCAGGTCTAGACCCAAGTCGACTCGAGGTTTAATTATTCTAAATAAAACGAAATCTTTTTACTTAGAAGAGTTAGGTCTTGAGTAGGCCACGATCTAGGCAACCAAGTCCGAACCTAATTAAAAAAAGATGTTTTACAATTTTAATTTAAAAAATTATTTTTAAAAATTAACAAAACTGACCCATGAGTCGACCCATTGTCATCCCTACTAATAATTATCATAATTATCTTAAATTATTAATTAAAACAATTTTAATTAGTTTAGATCAGATTAAATAGTCGAGTTATATTATCACATTAATAATATTAAAATGGTTCATATTTATTGTTTATATTTCGTGTATTTTATTATTATTTAAAAAAATTAAAAGCTAAAAATTTTATTAAATTAATTTTTTAAAAAGATATTTGAAAATTTAAGATAGTTGAATGTCTTTTACCTAAGAGTTGTAGGCATTAGGCTTACCAAATGTCATCGCTTCGAATGTTCAAAACAGCTTGGGCAGTTCAGTTTCAACTCCTCCAATTCTTTTAAGGTGGTCCAATCACCAAGACAAAACGTTATCACTGTCGAATCTTTTAATGTTGATTCTTCAAAGCCTTTAGATTCTGCTCCCTTTTCATGAACAAGGACCAAGCAAGCACCATGAATATCCCAAAACTGCAGGCTGAAACTGAGGAATCAGCTTGGCTTCATACACTTTTTTTCAACATCCATGTGCAGATTGACCCTCCACAGAACATGTATCCAAGTTTTGCTTTTCAGTGTTCAACAGCCACTTAATAATGTCTCGGAGGAAATTTCAAATTAAAATATGATACTATTCAGACTTTCCCAGGTTCAACAGGTAATGCATAAGCAGCCACATGACTGCAGGGTTGGAAAATCAGCCCATTCAACTTGCATTGATTGAAGTTTTGATCAAATTTGAAATTAGAAAAGTCCAAACAATTTGGCACGAATAGTTTAAACCGATTCGAATTTGTTTCGATAAAACGTTCAAATTCTTATTATTTTACTAAAATGAAGTTATTTTTAATTCGAAATGAATCTTGTTCATGTAGACTGATAAAATATTCAAGTTGATTTTATTCTTATTCATAAACGTCGGGTTTTTGATAAAATAGTTAAACGTTGAATTTTTGATTGATAAAATAGTTTAAATAGTTAAATACATTACTAGGGTTGGGAAATCGGCTCATTCAACTTGCATTAATTGGGGTTTAGATCAAATTTGAAATTAGAAAAGTCCAAACAATTTGGTACAATTAGTTTAAACCGATTCAAATATGTTCCGATAAAATGTTCAAATTTATATTATTTTTCTAAAGTAACGTTGTTTTAATTCGAAACAAATCTTATTCATGTAGACCGATAAAATATTCAAGTTGATTTTATTCTTATTCATAAACGTCGAGTTTTGATAACATAATTAAACGTTGGTGTTTTGATTGATAAAATATCTTAAATAGTTAAACACATTACTAGGGATGGAAAATCGGCCCATTCAACTTGCATTAATTGGAGTTTAGATCAAATTAGGTTTTGATAAAATAGTTAAACGTCAGGTTTTTGATCGATAAAATAGTTTAAATAGTTAAACACATTACTAGGGTTGGAAAATTGGCCATTAATTGGAATTTAGATTAAATTTAAAAGTAGAAAAGTCCAAACAATTTGGTACAAATAGTTTAAACCGATTCGAACTAGTTCCGATAAAACGTTCAAATTCACATTATTTTACTAAAATGAAGTTGCTTTAATTCGAAATGAATCTTATTCATATAGACCGATAAAATATTCAAGTTGATTTTATCGAGTTTTGATAAAATAATTAAACGCTACAGTTTTGATCGATAAAATAGTTTAAATAGTTAAACATCGAGTTTTTGACAGATAAAAGACCGATAAAATAGTTAAACGTCGGGTTTTTGATGTGAAAAAAAAGGTTTAAACCCGAACTTAACTTAAAATTTTAAAAAAATGTAAATTTAGTTAAATTTAATGTTTAGAAATTAAAAAAATTAATTCTCTCCTCTCCAGAATTTCCAGTTGCGAAAGGTTTCTAAGCGTACAAAATCTTAAGAAGCGGGAAACTTTTGTTCTTCGAAGAACCTGGGTCCGCCACGTGGAAGATACCACGTACGTTTCACGTGACATTTTCGTGGACTGGATCTATTCCAATATTTGACTTGGGTTGGACTTTACTGATACTAAGCCCAAATGCTTTTGACAGCTCAGTTTGGGTCACTAACACAATGCTATTAAGTAAACAAAGGATTTGTTTGCATATTCAATAATTTTAAGTAATGATCATATATTTGGAGTAACTTACAAGTGTTATCTCTACGTAATAATTACAATTATTTCAAAATCCAACAACTTTATAATAAAGTAACTAGAGATATAAACTTTATTCAATTTTATATTATTAGTCCAAATTTGTATTTAAATATTTAATATTTTATTTTTTAACAAAAATAGTCCGACGTTAAGTTTTTTGTTAATGTGAATAACGCAATGAGCTGCTTCAAATTACTATTTTTGTCACGTAACTATTACAATTCTATCATCTTAATAATTATTGTTAATAAAAAATTGATCGCTTTTTTTATCGATAAGTTCAGATTATTATGATTTACTAATATTTATGATTGAAAATGACCCGATCCAGCCCAGGCCAAACTTGGCATGAGATTGCAGGCCCAAGCCCAACTCGGCTCGGTATGAATTATTTTTTAAATTACAAATATCAAAACAATGTCATTTTGCTATTACTTGTCGGAACTTGGACAAAGTCAGGCTCAAATAATTCGAGCCCTAAATTCGATTAATCGAGACCGTACCCGTTGATCTCAGGTCAAGCCAAACCTAAGCCTTGTTGCAATCTCTACTAATATTTGAATTACTAATGCATAATTGGTTAACTTAAAATTAGTGCCATAGTTGAAAAGTTATCAATTATAGAGAATAATTAATTTTCTTTTATCATATATTATCCTCACCCTTTAAAATGTGTTTAACGGAGAATTCATTACATCGTCATCGTCATCATCGTCATCATCTCATCCAGTTTGAAGTCCCATAATAAAGGAGAATCTGAAGAGGTATGATAGTACGCGAAGTCTTGGGAGAAGTCGTTAGATATATTTTCTAAAAATAGTTAGATTAGAGACAATTGTTAACAAAGGTAATTATATTAATTGCTTGATAATAGTTATTTTATTTATTATAATTAAGTTTAACAAGATATTAATTTTAGTCCACAATTTTTTTTGAAGAGCAAAATACTCAAATTCTCATTGATGATGATAAAACTCACTCAGAAACTGAGGAGTAGAAACCCAAATCTATAGATGCGCGAAGCGAATAGATGCTCGAGTTAAAGAATGAGCACGTCTATTGGCTTGCCTACGAATCCACCTATAAGAAATATTCAGTAGCGATAATAACAAAGTCTTACAATCACAAATAGCAGTGCCTAACTCGGAAAGATCAAAGTCTTGTGAGCTAAGTGCAAAAAATAAAATTTGAGAATCCATAAAAATAGTACCACCGCCTTCAATGTGCTGCAGTCTTAGAATTTGCAAGGATTGTCGAAGTGCTAGTGCTTCCACAATCAAGGGATCCGCACCACCAACATAATGACCAGAGAAAGCTCTAATAAACTCTCCCTCAGCGCTCTCCAACACTGCTCCAAAGCCAAGCTTACCTTCACGATGGAATACCGCTCCGTCAATGAAAAATTGCCAACCATTATTGCTGCTGTCCGTCGGAGAAGAAGATGAAAAACGCTGCAATAATCTACTTGTTGATGAAGAAGAAGCCGACGCAAGTAACCTAGAATGATTCCAAAGCTTCAAGAAATTTAGAGCTTCCAAATGCGTTGTGTAATATGTTGTATTTTTGTGAGACCAAAGCATATTATTTCTTGCCATCCAAATGTGTCTTGCATAAATCACAAATTTTTGG
>JAOSBK010000009.1:26106522-26126115 GCA_027568895.1 Erythroxylum shatona | reverse complement strand
TGACTCTCATCAATCAAATTATGCAACAAAACTTTAAGCCTATTAGCTAAAATTTTAGCTACTATTTTGTAAAGCACGTTACACAATGAAATAGGCCTATAGTCTTTCAAGCTCAAAGGATGAGCACACTTAGGAATAAGAACAATATGAGTATCGGTTAAAGTATCCGAAAAAGTACCTGCATCCAACCACAGTTTGCAAGCTTTCCACACATCCTCTCCTATCACATGCCAATATTTTTGATAAAAGGCTAGATTAAATCCATTCGGTTCCGGCGATTTATCCGGCTTCATATCAAACACCGCTGTTTTCACTTCATCAAGAGTCACCGAAGCAGTAAGCATATTATTTTGAGTCCCTCCTATTTTAGGCCACACCAGATTGAGAACGTCTTCACCATTCGAAATCCCTCCTTCAAAAATCGTCCCAAAATAATCTTTAATTTCCTCTTCTAACTCAGCTCTATCAGTAACCACTCTTCCATCTTCTTTTTGTAACCTTTCAATCGAAACTTTCTTTCTACGGGCACAAACCGTTGCATGGAAAAACTTTGAGTTCCTATCACCATTTAACAACCACCTTTGCTTAGCATTCTGTCGGTTCCTACACTCTTCTTTGTACAAAATAACATTCCACTCTTTTCGAAGCCTCTGAACCTTCCTATCATTAAACACGTCCCTCATCTCCTCCAACAACGGCTGTAACTGTTTTCGTTTTTTCCAGAACGCAGAGTTATGCTCTTTGCCCCACCGTTTAATCTCTTCTATACACGCATCACGACTTCTCATAAAATCAATAGCAGATGCAAGATTCCATGAATTTTTGATTACCTGTTCCAAACCAGAGTCCCCCGACCAACTGTTATCAAACCAAAACTTCCTATAATTTACACCTACTGGCCTTCCATTCAATCGAACCAAAATTGGAGGGTGATCAGAAACTGGGGCTACAATAGACTTAGCGACAGCATTAAGAAAAATGGATGACTAGCTAAAAGATGCCATTGCTCTATCTAATTTTTTGCAACAAACCACCACATTATCCCTCTTCTTTTCCCACGTATATCAATACCTTTCTCAAGGAACATCGCTCAACCCACAATCTGAAATAGCATCGGCAAACCCGTTGACGAAATGTCTCTGAACAGCAGCACCACCCAATTTATCTTCTTCCGTCAATAAGTCGTTAAAATCTCCTAAGCACAACCAAGGCCTTGAGTCTCTACTTGACAAATCACAAAGCAAATCCCATAAAGCATGACATCTAGAACTCTCGGGAAAGCCGTAATAACTAGTCAGTCGCCAACTATTATTCTGGAAAATCACAGTAGCATCAATAAAATTACTCGAGAAACCCCTAACAGAAACATCAACTTCGTTCTTCCATAATAAACATAAACCCCCACTCCTACCAATACAATTCATTGCAAAACAATTATCATAGCGAACCAAACGACAAACCTCCTCCATTTTATTCCGCTGCACTAGCATCTCCATAAGAAAAACAATCATAGGTTTATAGGTAAAAAGGAGATCACTGAGTGCCCGTACCGCGCTAGGGTTACCTAACCCCCGGCAATTCCAGCTTAAGATACTCATTGTCATCGGTTATCCAGTCTCGCGGGATCAGCCGTTTCAGTATGTCCAGTAGATGAAAGAATTGAGTTAGAGCTCGATGGAGAATCCTTATTGTGCATGGAAACTACATGAGTTGAGATTTTACTAATACGCTGTTGTTTCTTGATGTCTTTGGGTTTGTTTAGAGGGTCGTTTTCACTTAATCCTCCCTCACAGTCCATACTATTTCTTTGACTAGGTGGGAAACTCCCTAGTGACCACTAAACAACTTATTACAGAAATCCATTGCCATAAAAAGCCGATTGATTCTCATTTATTGCCCTGTATGAAATTCTGTCATTATTGCTAGATTCTGTGCTTTCCATAGTACGGATCCAACTGTTGGTCGGTTGTCTCCTCCGGTAAGGCAATGCTCGAAGAGATTCATCCCATGCTGGAATTAGTTCCTCTGGCTTTTTGTACAATCGCAATTCACAAAACTTATTGATGTGACTGATAATACCACACAAATAACAAAACGTTTTGAGTTTTTCATATCAAAACTTGACATAGAACATATCACCATTATCTTCCGCTAACCTTTTTATTCTTTTCAATGGCTTCCTAATATCTATCAACACCCATGGTCTCATGTATGACTCCTTATCATAATCTTGGAAAACTTTTGCATCATATTCCAAAAATTCCCCAACAAAATTACCCAATAGCTTTGCCATCTCCTGGGACATAAAACCCAGTTGGAAATCATGCACTTGAACCCAATAAGGAGAACGGGTCAATGGGATTAACCACGGATCATCCTTTTCACCTATCTCCTTCCACACCAGCAAATGGTTATTAAAAACCCAAGGAGAACCCTCCTGAACTCGATCCAAATCGACTTGATTGAAAAAATGAAACAGATAACGCTTGGCTCCAAGATTGCTAATATCCACCCCTCCCAAGGGATGCCAAATATCGACTAACGTATTCTGCAAAGATTCGAAGTGAATCTTATTGTATGTCATAAACATGCCCACCATACAGAATTGAAACGCAGCAGCCTGAGATTGGTTAGGACCAACAATTTTAATACGGTCGTCTTCTTCATCAAATAAGGCTAAAGATAAAAAGTGATCCTCCGTAACCTCACCAATAGAAAGCATAAAAGAAAAGAAAGAGAACCAAGAAAAAAGAAAATCAAAAAGAGAGGTGAGATGAGATCATTCTAGGGTTGAGATATGCATAGCGCATAGGTACGTGCATAAAGCAAAAGAGAAAAAAGATAAAAGCTCAGCTGAAAATTATTATCTTTTTAGTCTACAAATTTAAATAATGAAGTTTTGATTAATTAATTAAAATAAATAAAAATATCATTTTAATTTGAATTAATGTTCAATTAATTCAGAAATTAAAATATACACAAATGATTTTAGAATATACTTATTAGTTTTTATTTAACATCATTATTTTTAATTAAATTTTATTTTTTGATAATTAAGATTGATCACTTTCTTAAATTTTAATTTTAAATTCTTTAAAGTCAATATACACAGTACACAATACTCAGTACTCTGCAAAAGTTTGAGAAGAAGCATATTGTACACATTATTCCTTTTATATTTTTACAAAAAGAATGTTTTTGTAAATTAAACTAACAACTTTAATTTTATTTAATATTTATTATATACTAATTTTATAATTATATTATCACACACCAATTTTATAATTATATTATCATACATTCAGCTCGAAGTCTTGCAATAAAGTAGGATTTGAAGAGATATAATAATCAGGAGCCTTATATTTACATAATAGAATAATATATTGTTCATTTTTATCTTACTACGCATGATTAGTTCGGATTCTAAATCCATGTATATCTTGACCATCTATTACGCTTTGTCGTTTAGATGGAGGCATCCACAACAAACAGCTAGATAGATGGACGAAAGAATATACAGCATGTGTTGTTGGATTCCAGTTTCCGAAATTACCCATCTTTGATTTTACGTCTCCCGGGGCTCGTGGAGGGTAAAATAGTAATAAGAACAAAGCTCGATTTTTCATTGTAGTTTTCGCTGAAGAACAGTCTGTTTTCTTTTCTCGGTCTCTTTCTCACCTAAGCTCGATCTACCGAAACCGAAATCGGTGAACAAGAAGAGGACTCTCTGATTAGTACTGGTCAAATCATCAGAGACAAAGAGAGGTAAACAGTTTCACCATTTTAGCTACGTGATCTGAAGCTTATGCTTTGCTCCTCATTTGAATCTGTGTTCGGAGGTTAACGGTGGTATTGTAGATTAACTAAATTTTCTAGGGGCTTGTTTGGTTTCTGAGAAAACAGAGAAAACCTGACGACAAGATGTAATTGTTTATTTGAGGTTATCTTGCCTGGGCTTCGTCGAAAAACTTAATTACGAGAATAAGGTCTGATTCTCGGGGAAAGTGAAATGTTGCTTATGTACTCTTCTGAGTGTAGGAATTTGCTAATTAATTGATGCGTGTCGTGATGGGATTTGTCTTTTATCTGACTGTTCCTTGATTTCTTTTTCTACTGTTTACTTGATGAAAACTGAGTTGGTTTGGGTTTTCTGAGATTTTTGTGTTGTGCATATGAGCTTAGTCATTTTGTTCTTGAGATGGTGATTTATTCTAGATGAAAGAGATTAGAGATGGAGTCAAGAGTGACAGAAGATCAAAATCTTCGTCAGCTGGCTCCCTTCCGCTTATTCTTGATATAGATGAATTTAAGGTATTAACTTCTGCGACATGGTTTTATATTTTTCTCCTCTATTGCTATTTCCTGTTCCTAATTTGGGTTACTATTTCAATTGGTGGCTGGTTTAAATGTAGGGTGATTTTTCATTTGATGCACTATTTGGAAAGTTGGTAAACGATCTCCTTCCAGCTTTCCTCGAAGATGATGCAGACTCTGTAGATGGACATGGTGGCATTGGGGCTGATGCCTTACCTAATGGGCATGCGAGGCCCTCATCTGATGCAGCAAAATTTGCACAAGCGCAAGCTTCACCCTTTTTCCCCGAAGTAGATTCTCTGTTATCATTGTTCAAGGATTCATGCAAGGAATTGATTGATCTTCGGAAACAGGTAGGCTTCTGAGTTTACAAGTGACGGACTTTTAAGATTTATTAGATGTCTTATTGGCTGAAGTTCTCTTCTTTCTTCGAAGATTGATGGAAAGCTTTACAATCTCAAGAAGGACGTTTCTGCACAAGATTCTAAGCACCGCAAGACACTTGCTGAGGTTGTTATGAAGATGGCCTTTATGAATGTTTCATTATGAACTGTAATGAAGATATCAATTTCCTTTTCTAAAATAATTCCTGAAAGGATGCATAGTATCAGATATATCTGTGGATATTGGAGCAAGTTTCTACTTCCCTTTGATTTAGAAGAACAAAAACTTGCAACTGTGACCTCATGATGATTCACAAAAGATATCATTTTGGTTTGATGTGCTCTGTGGTTAGTTGTTCAACTGGAAAATAAGTGTAGTTTTAGTTTCATTTGCTGTATTTGTTTTATTGTTCAGCTGGAAAAGGGTGTAGATGCCTTGTTCGATAGTTTTGCTAGGTTGGACTCACGTATTTCAAGTGTTGGACAAACTGCTGCCAAAATTGGAGATCATTTGCAGGTAAATTTTCACTTTTACCTGTGTTTGACCACAACAATATACAGAAATGAAGAAAAGAAAAGTGGACATATTATGATATCCTTCATCTCATTTTGCTCATTAGAGTGCAGATGCTCAGAGGGAAACAGCTAGTCAGACAATAGATCTCATAAAGGTATCATAATCAATATTTTGTCCTTCTTTTATCTAGGGATGTTTTTTAAACACATTGCTGCTTGTTTCCTACAGTATTTGATGGAGTTTAATGGCAGCCCTGGTGACCTAATTCAACATTCACCTTTGTTTTCTGATGATAGCCGTGTAGCTGAGGCAGCTTCAGTTGCACAGAAATTACGTAAGATGGTCGTCACTTTATGGTACCTTCAATATTGAATAGTTGTTCAATAATTGAGTTGCCTGATGTGTAAAGTCATAATTTTTTTGTATGATTCCCACCTCCACTTTTTGTAATATGAAGAGGTGAACCTCATTTTAGCTTGACTGCAAATTATCAAAGTAGAACTTAGGCTGCATGATATTGGAATTGCTAATAACCAACATAGTTAAAAGGTAGCATGCTATCGTGAAGTCACCACTGACCTCAACAAATACATGCAAATCATTTTCATTATCAATCTACAAACAAGGGCTGATATAGAGAAGGGCATATGATGCCAAATTCTTTACGATTTACTCTTACCTCTTAGGAATTCTATGAGTGTGGAGTTGTAAGTCAGCCATACACATGGTAGATTTATTGTCCTCTTTAAGGTTAGGTGCTGCATGTGACTTTCTCATGCAGTCTCAATGTTTGATTAGTTAAGATACCTGATAGGAGGAGTTAATTTGTGTTGTTTGTAGCAGTTGAGTGGTACACATAACATAGTTTACTGAAAATTTAGTGGTGACTGACTTTGTCAGGAGATGAATTTGTGTGATTATCACAAACTTTGCATACCTTTCCTTTAGCATTTACATTCTGAAAACCTTGTTTGGGCATACACATAAGATTGTGTCATTTCATTGCTGATAGTCCATTGTACTATTTACATGTAGCATGTGGCCATAAAGCAAATAGTTATTAAATATTTTTTTACGTTGGTGGCTCTTCTCTATCAAAATTTACAACTTTTCTAAGACATGATTTTTTTTCTTGGTACTTATCTTAATTTTAGGATCATTTGCTGAGGAAGACATTGGAAGACAAAGCATTTCAGTGCCATCAGTTGTGGGAAATGCAACTGCCAGCAGAGGATTAGAAGTTGCTGTTGCAAATCTTCAGGATTATTGCAATGGTATGGCAACTTTTGCAGTTCTATGATAGCATTTGGAATGGTGTTTATAATGATGATTTGCTTTTATTTTCCTCTGGATTGTTCTATATAGAACTGGAGAATAGATTATTGTCTAGATTCGATGCTGCATCACAAAGAAGAGAATTGTCAACAATGGCAGAATGTGCAAAAATTCTATCACAGGTAATTATGCTCTATACAATTAGGCAGATTTCAGTGATAGGACTCTCGGGAATCATTTGCTAATTGTGGGTTTAGCTAGAAAAGCTGCATCTAATATGGTCACAAGTGGTTGACTATCATACTTAATCTGATTTCTTTAAAGAAATCTAGGAGGGTAGTACAAGAAGCACTCAATCCTCATCTTCTTTTAATCAATAATTGTGATGGGAATTTCATTAAAAATTGAGGGTTCTGTGCTGTAGTTTAACAGGGGCACTAGTGCGATGCAACATTATGTGGCCACACGTCCAATGTTCATTGATGTGGAGGTCATGAATGCGGATACGAGATTGGTTCTTGGAGATCAGGGTTCTCAAGCCAGTCCCAGTAATGTTGCTCGTGGGCTTTCTTCCTTGTACAAAGAGATCACAGGTTTGGAAGAAACCATTTTTTTGATGCAAGGCCTTGAATTACTCAAAGCATATGTTAGTGTTACATCTTTGTTCTATCTTGTAGATACTGTTCGTAAAGAAGCAGCCACAATTATGGCAGTATTTCCTTCTCCTAATGAGGTCATGTCAATCTTAGTATCGCGAGTGTTGGAGCAGCGAGTTACAGCAATATTGGACAAGTTATTAGTGAAACCATCACTTGTGAATTTGCCTCCAGTGGAACAAGGCGGTCTTCTATTAGTGAGTCCTATTTAGTTGTGTTTCTTGTATATCTAGATGTCAGCTTGAATGGCAATCAGATCTTGACATAATTCCTTCTTCGTTGAGGGGTCAGTATCTTAGAATGCTAGCAGTGGCATATGAGAAGACGCAAGAACTTGCTAGAGACCTACGAGCTGTAGGATGTGGTGACTTGGACGTTGAAGGTAATTTACTCTTTCTATTTTACAGTCTACTTGTAAATATTCACTGCATAAAGCCTTGCAATGTTGAAGCAGCTGTTATTTATGTTTAGTTCTGTTATCAAAGGGTTTTATTTACAGTTGTTATCTCATAAATTGTCTTTAACCAATTAACCAGTGGAGTTTCATTTGTAGTTTGTGTTGTAGTTCTTCAAACTTCCCATCATCCATACATTTCCTTTGTTTTACGTTGGTGTTAACTGCAATCTACATTCATTCAGGCCTCACAGAGTCTTTGTTCTCTTCTCACAAGGATGAATATTCTGAACACGAGCAAGCCTCTCTTAGACAACTATATAAAGCAAAGGTTTGTACCACCTTCATGCGCTTGTTTGAATTGACAAATGCATTTGTTTGTCGTCTGTCTTTTTTTTTTTTTTTGCAGTGACACACTGATTACCTCTTGCAGATGGAAGAATTGCGCACAGAGGGCCAGCAGCTCCCAGAGTCAACTGGCTCGATTGGGCGTGCAAGGGGAGCTTCAGTAGCATCCTCTCAGCATCAGATATCTGTGACCGTTGTAACAGAGTTTGTGCGTTGGAATGAAGAAGCAATATCGAGATGCACATTGTTTTCATCTCAGGTCATGATTGTTCCTGCAGTCAATATGACATACTACAATTCATCATATAGCTAAATATTCATGCATACACACATGCCAATTTCTGATTTGTACAAATTTGCAGAATCTATTACGCATGATATGATAAATTTACTGTTCCTTTTATGATGCCAAAAATTGTAGGGGAACAATTTTTTGACTTCACAATCATTGAAAATCTCTGAAATTTCCAAAATTTTGTCCAGTTAGGCTGAAATATGAAGATTTAAGTATGGGAATTGTTACTTTACTGTTTCAGATTAGAAATTTGATGGTTTTTTTATTGATCAAGTTTAATATACTTTTACAGCCTGCTGCTCTTGCAACAAATGTGAAGACAGTGTTCACTTGCTTGCTTGACCAAGTAAGTTGTTTACTTTAATTTGCCAAATTAGGGGAATTATGTACCAGTTACTCAAACATGCTATTTCCCAGGTTGCAATATATATAACAGAAGGTCTTGAACGGGCTAGAGATAGCCTGACTGAAGCTGCAGCTTTGAGGGAAAGGTTTGTGCTGGGCACTAGTGTTAGTAGAAGGGTGGCTGCTGCAGCTGCTTCTGCTGTAATTTCCTAACCGTAACACTTCTTTCTATTGTTGTCTCTATGTTGATGATTATAAAAGTGATAAATAACTTAGCCTAAAATGGATTAGATAAGTAAAATGATATTGGCATGTAGGCAGAAGCTGCTGCAGCGGCTGGTGAGAACAGTTTCAGATCTTTCATGGTTGCTGTACAACGTTGCGGCAGTAGCGTGGCCATAGTTCAACAAGTATGTTGGGCCATTTGATTTTGCTAAGTTGTCAAAATTAGATGAGATTCTACATTGTCCAAGAACCTAAATTAGTTTGAACTTTTATCCGCAGTATTTTGCAAATTCTATATCTCGGCTTTTACTACCTGTAGAGGGTGCACATGCTGCCTCTTGTGAAGAAATGGCAACAGCAATGTCCAGTGCAGAGGGTGCTGCATACAAAGGGCTTCAACAATGCATTGAGACTGTTATGGCTGAGGTTGGTTCTTAGCTGTTCTTCTCTTGTATTCTATGATAGCCTCTGTGTGGTAATTTAGTTTTGTGTGGTATGAACTTGAAATGTAAAATTCTTAGGTTGAGCGGTTGTTATCAGCTGAACAAAAGGCTACTGATTATCGGTCACCTGATGACGGAATTGCTCCTGATCATCGTCCAACAAATGCTTGCACGAGGTACTTAAACTTGGAATGTGTGTGTTTAGCTCAGATCTCATGTGTGAATTTGACATGGAAGTACTACTATTCTATTATAATTTTTTCAGCATTACTATCATGCTTCTGTTTGCAATACTTGAAATTGACTCATCTCCATTCTACGCATTGACTAGCTGGGAATCCTTTAACAGGAAAAACTTTAAGTGGACATTATTAGCTTTATTGGAGGCCCTAGAATGCAATGCCCTACCTTCTCATATGTCGGGATGACATGAGAAATACACTTTATACTGATGTATTTGGGAATTAGCATGAAAATTAATGCTGATATATATTTTATTTGTTTATTTATACTACCAAATCATGCTTTTGAATCTGTGGACTAGGGTTGTGGCATATCTGTCTCGTGTGCTTGAGGCTGCATTCACTGCTTTAGATGGTCTTAACAAGCAAGCCTTCTTGACAGAACTGGTGAGATGAATTTTCCTGCTATTGCTTCATATAACATCTTCTCTTTCTGTATAATTTTTCCTAATATTTAATCTTTCCCTCCTGTGTTTTTACCTAAAAAACGTTTTCATGGCCTTGTTCACTTTTTATGAATATTTATTCTTCAAAATCCATAAGTTGAAGTTGAAATTGCTATAATATAGCTTCCACATCTGATTTGTTGGTTTTTTACCGTTATAGGGAAATCGTTTGCATAAAGGACTGCTTAATCACTGGCAGAAGTTCACTTTTAATCCCAGGTAATTCTTGATGTAATATTATATGCCAAAAATGTTATATTGAACTATGGGATGCCCGTTGACTGCTTGATCTAATGGGGTTGCGTGTTCAAGTTCTGTTGAATTTCATTTCTGTATCTATTCAAAATTGAAATGTGCTCATCTGTAAGACTAAAGATTTCAAATTTTCATGAACGCATTATATCATCTAACTGTGAAATGTTAGTATCTTTGGAATATCTGTGCTGTAAGACGCATTTTAAGCTTGTAGCATTGCAATATCAGTACTGTATAGTGTTTTCAGAGAAGGGAAAGCGTATGATCTGAAACTTAAGATCCTCATTTCTGTAACTTTATTACCTCTGTTACTTATAAATGTAGCCTAGAAATAGAAATCAGAGCATCCTTTAGTCTTGGAAGCTCGCTCCAGGGGCAGCGTTGGATGTAACTGGGTTGCCTTTGGATTCTCAGAAAGTTGAGTAATTCTTTTAGAAACTTAATTGAATTTAGTGCCATTCGTGAGATAACATTTAAGTTTTTTTTCAAGTTTTTCTGTACAATTCTGTGATCATTTTGTTTCACATAATTCTTTGGCATTATATTCTCCAATTTTGTTTTGCAGTGGAGGACTGCGGTTGAAACGTGATATAACTGAGTATGGAGAATTTGTGCGCAGTTTTAATACCCCCTCTGTTGATGAGAAGTTTGAATTGTTGGGCATGTAAGTTGCAAGATTTTCTGGAACTTTCTGTTTTTCCTTGTAGAATGCAATTTCCAATTGTACCAATCATCTATTTCTTTGCAGAATGGCTAATGTGTTTATAGTAGCTCCAGAAAGCCTTTCCACTCTGTTTGAGGGCACTCCAAGTATCCGTAAAGATGCACAAAGGTATCATCCAGCATAAACATGGTCATTGTTTCATACAGTTAATTTAAAGCTATCATAGTTATTTCTGAGTTTTGCATATCGGAATGAGCTCAATCTTTATTTTGGCTCTGCTATAGTCAGCCAAGCATCAAATCCAAACTACTAGAGATGATTAGTATTTCTCTGGTTGGACATCTCTAAAAGACAGACTGCAAAAGCTGCATGAATATTTACAAGTTTCAGTCCAATTCTTGAGGAAAGTTTTTACTTTTGACAAAGGATAATTACTTGGAAAAGTTTACCAGTCTTGGAAATTCTATTCCCTAGGCACCATTTTCATTGGGATTGGTCCACAGATCGGAAAATTTGCTCTTAAATGCATTTGAAAGATTACATAAATATGCATAGATTGGTGATATGAGCACGATTCCTTTCAGTTATTGTAATCTGAAAACCTCAAAATTCTTGAACCAAACACTAGAAAGGAAGATCTTTAGGATGGAAAGTTGCATTATGAAATTACCTATTTTTGACCTTTGTTTGTAACCTTATCTTCCCGGTTTCATGCTTCCTGTTCTGGGGTGATTTAGTTCAAGCAAGGTTGTTTTCCTCTGATGAGTGTTGATGTACTTGGCTGTCGACCAGGTTTATTCAACTTAGAGACGACTATAAGAGTGCAAAACTGGCTTCCAAATTCAGCTCCTTTTGGACTAGCTAGTTGATAACGAAGTGAGGTTGATATATACAGAAGATCCAGCATCACAGTTGGATTCTCATGGTTGGACTGAAATCAAGTCAGTGACTTGTTTGGGAATCAGTTCTGTTCCAAGTACCGTTGAGCTGACAAAAGAATCGGGTAGAGCCTTTCTCTTGAACCTTTTTTTATTAGTTTAATTTCTCTTCTTCTCAATCATAGTTTTATGATAGATGTAATAAACATATGTTTTTGATGCTCCATTTGTATGTTAGGCTTGCGATTTTGTCATCTCTTGGCCTCTATATCCTTGTAAATGATGATTCTTAGACTTCACATCAGGGGTGACGGATGTATCCTTGAATACACAACTATTACTAGATGAAAGTAGTGCATTCTTGTATTTTTCTCAAATGAACAATTTCCATCATAGTTTCTCCATATACAATACACCGCTCATATATGACCTCTTCAAGCGATTTTCAATTTTCAGGATGTTAGTTTCTTGTTTTCATTTTGATAAAAGGATGGAAATTATTAGCAAGCTTCTAGGCTTGGCAAAAAGCCCCATTTGACAGGCTTTGTGTTGGTTTTGGGCCTGGACAAGCTCGTTGCCAAGCATTAAAGCTTCAAGCATTCCGTGGTCATGTCCATGGACTGTAAACACCTGAAAAAGGCCACAATAGCAACTCATGATGGAACTTCCACATGTAGGGGCTTAAAATTGCCTCGTACTTGCACCAAAGCCTCACAAATTGGCAAGAAAGAAAAGGTTTACCTACTGGTGATTAAGACCTCTGTCACCTCTCAAGTTGTGGTGGGTGGGGCGCCCCTTGTTTATGCTAGTGTGGCACATCCCTCCACTATCTACCACACACCTCTCCCCCCCATCTCTCTCTTCTGGATTCCAATATTAGCATAAAGAGATTTGATTGACCAAGTACTCTCAGTGGGGTAGTTCATGGGTGGTTATCCTCTTGGATAGACAAGGTATCTATATCTATCAGTAACATCTAGTACCACCAACCCCATGAAAGTAACTTCTTCTAAGATGTTCAAGACCCACATTCCCCACTATATCCTAGCGTAGTGCCTAATTCATTATATTGTCAGCGCACAACCGTATCGAATCTTCCACTAATTCTAACTAGATGCCTCCTTGTATCTCATTCTAGTTAGATATGTAGGAATTGACATTTAGATGTGTATACTGTTAAGAGCCAAAATGTTTGACCAAAACCAGTTTTGAGGTTCCCCATATCTATCAACCAAGTCCATACTCTATTCTCTATAATAGGTGGAAAAGCGCATAAATTGAAAAAGGGGCCAAAAGGGATGTGTCGATTCAGAATTTGTAGGTGATGATGGGTAGTAGTAACGGGATCTTATCTCTTACCCTTTTATCAGCTGCTCACATCATCAATACGTCTTGAAGCTTCTATTGCTTTGTTTTTTTTTTTTTTTTTTGGGAGTGTGTGGTTTTACCATTTTTTCAGTGAAAAGTTAGTGATTTCCAAGCATTGAACACTTGGTTAACAAAAAGAGAAGAAAGGGTTCATCAATTGATGGAGTTTGACTTCTTGGTTCATTATCTCGAGTGTAATTAGGTAGGCTATTAATTGCTTATGCCCCCCCTCTTTTTTCCATAGCTCATGTCAAAAGTCAACTTTAAAGAAAATTTTGCGTTTCCATCTTACAATTTGCTATAATTTTCAAAATCCGTATTTTTCCTCTACATTTTATAGGACCAATTCACTTGTTTTCATCACTCTGTTCTATAAAAATCTATCCGTTCAATAAATAGGACCTATAAAAATTGAACGATTGAAATAAGATAGAAACAGGAAGAATAGGACTTTTATGAATAAATTTTTCTGTTCCCACATTTTATATGATATATCATACTCAAATCGAAGTTAAATAAATTTAGGTGCACCTTAATACATAATTCAAATCTAAGGCTTTGAATTTAACCATACAAATTGAATTGTATTCAATTCTTTGATTTGACTTACAATTTTGATATAAATCAGCATCAACTTGGTAGAAAATTCACTGACATTCTAGATCTAAAGTGTTTCAGGAATATGCAATTATGCTTATAATTATTAGAGCGACTGCTTCTAAATATTTCATATTAAAAAATTAAATCAAGGGCTTAAGGTTAAATATTACCTATTTATAAATTTAGGCAAATCTCTTTATAAACAATGGTATTAAGTAAAAAGTTAAGTCTCCGATCGATTGTAAGCAATTATTTAATTTTTATAATAGTAACTATTAAAATTTATCAAATCATACTCATATAATTGATACTCTTATTTCTTATATCTAAGAAATATGACAAATGATACTCCCTCCTATAAAAAATAAGTGTCGTTTTAGAGGAATTTTAATTATTCAAAATAAGTGTCGTTCACAATTTTTCATGCATGTATATAATTTTATTTTCAAAATTACCTTTTAATTTCTCTTACATCCTAATTATACAGATTACATTTTCAAAGCAATTCAACATGCAATTAATAAGGGTATATCAAACATTTCACTTACTTTTTTAATAAGTGTGTATTTTTCTAAAATGATACTTATTTTAAATAAGAGGGAGTATTATGTATTGCATATATGAAAAAGCCGAACCTCTTTCACACATTTGACCGTTTGTAATTATTATTATATCGAAATTAAGCGTGCTTAATTTTAGAACTTTGGTCAAATTCTAGACTTAAAATAATGCTACCGAGTCGGTGGGCCCCACGCGGTTTGGATTCACTTCAACCGACGCCCCGTGCAGCCCACGTCGAGGAAGGAAAATACATTACGTAATTCATCACCACCGTCTGATTGGCTTCACAACATACAAACCATCCCAAGTCATTTAGGTTGATACTGGACCGTCCGATTCGGACCCAGCTGAATCAGGAGGCACGTCATCCGCGTCGTGACTCACTCTCTTTTGTTAAAAGGGGTGGGCCCAACAAAATCCCCTAAACTGTAAAGGTGCCACGTCAGCTTATCCCACTCACCGCTCACGCGGTTTTGTCCCTCTCTCTACTTTATTGTGTTCTCTCAACTTGTGACGGTTGGTAGAAACGACTAGTCGGCGAGTACTTGCGCTTTTTCATCGGAGTCTTACCCATATTACGAGAATTGAAGAGGGCCTTCTCTTTTTATTGCTTTGATATGTATTGGAGTTTATGTTAAGGTCTAATCGTTTCACATCAGTAATTTCATAAATCGACGTGGGGTTTACAGATTTATTGAGCTCTTCTACCTTTTAAGTTAGTTTTTGAGGTTGATTTTTTTATAAGACCTGTAATAATTGATATCAGAGCTAACACCATTCTTTTAAGTCCTCGTGCTACGCTTATGAGTAGCGATGTCGGCATTGCAGTGTTCACCCGGGACTAGAAAAGGTTTAGCATATAGTCAGCTCATGGGTACGTGAGTGGTGACGTCAATATAGCAATGTTTGCCTGAAGCTAGAAAAGGTCTAGCCCATAACCAGCTCGCCGGTATCTGGACTGCGAAGCGTGATGGAATGTTACGGTCCAATTGTCTCACATCAGTAATAGAAGAAATTGATGTGGGGTTTACAGACTCATGAGCTCTCTCATCCCTCAAACTAGCTTTTAAGGTGTGGCTGTCCTAAAGCCTTTATCAATTTATAATGATTATTAATTCGTTAATTTCACATTTAAGATTCATAAAATATATTTTTGGGAGTATATAATAACTCGTTACAATAATACTCTGTATGAATCTCACTGATAAGAAAAATTTAGAGAAATTCAATAATATGCAACCTTATCTCTAACAAATAAAGAGATTATTTTGAAATGAATTGCATTATCTCGTTGCTTATTCTAAATAGTTTATGCTATGAATGCATATATTTAATTTTAGCTTTTTCAACTGTCTATTTTACAAATTGTGGAATGTGTTTGAATAAAGTCAAACCCATCAGTTTTTAAGATTTGACAGGAATAGTTGACTTTGATGTAGTATATTTCCATGTAAAATACTATTTTTTTTTATTTTTATGAAATTTTACCTACTTGATATTACCCAAATTGTTTAGGTTTGAAATGCATAGCTTTTCATTGTTTTTTTTAAGAAACAAATTACTAAAAAAAAAACAAAAATTTCTATTGATAAATAAAGATTGAGAAGGTCTAATAATACACAATCTTATTTTTAACTAATAAAAAGTTATATTTGATAGAAGAAAAAAAGGCATGTACATATTAAAATCATAAAATAATACAACAATGCTCGTTAAGAATTTTGTTAACATGCATAATTTAGAGAGGTTCAGTAATATGCAGTCTTATTTCTAATGAGTAAAGAAATTATTTTTAAATGACTCACATGAAAAAAATAATAAATATAAATATAATTAAAAATATAATAATTTATCATTATTATTAAAACAACGGTTTATTTTGAAAGCGAAAAGGAATATATTAGCATGGTTCAACAATGACAATAACAATAATTATTATTATTATTATTATAATTCTAAGTATATTCCTTTTCGGCTTCCAAAGTAAACCCTTGTTTTAATGACAATAATTATTATAATTATAATAATTGTTGTTATTATTATTCAATTCGAAATAAAATATACCTAGAAAGGAATGGTTGGGCAACAATGAGACATTTGAGTAGTGTTCTATCAATACACTATCATAGGATTTCTGAGACCTCAGACGTTGTACCAATTAAATAAGACGAGAGGAAAGTTTTTTTTTTTGTTGCCCACGAGGTATTTTAGGAGGGTCCCAATTATGAGAAAGTACCTTTAAGCCATCCACACCCAGACTTATCCCTGCTCAAACCGGGTAGGTTTCTTATAAGAGGCAAAGCTCTAACTCTAAGTTTTAAACGGTTGCATACATAAGAGCGATTCAAACTTACGACCTCACTTAAATCAAGAGAACTCCTTACCAACTCACCTACGCCCTAAAATTACAAGAGGAAAGTGTTAAAACATGGGATTTATACTCTTCTTCTTGGTTTCATGCACAGTCTCATTGATTAGAGCGCCCCATCGACTTGTTGAAGCATTTGTCAAATTTTTATTGCAAATTTTAATATAAATTGAAACGAAATATATAATAAGTTAATAATTGTATATTTTAATTAAATTTAAACTAATATTTCTAAATTTAATTTTTCTATTTTTAATTAATTACGATGTCAAAATATGTCATATTAACAAAAATAATTTTTGCTATCCTTTTTTTCAAATATTAGGTAACTATATAAGTAAAAATAATGTTTTAATTTTAATTTACAAAAATTTAAATATTAATTATTTAAATCAATATACCCAGTGGACAAGATTTTCAGCTTTGTGGTAGTCTAAGGAGGGTCATAATGTATACAACATTTATTTTGTATTTTTACAAAGAAGCTATTTCTGTGACTTAAATTTATGACCTTATATGATCACAAAAGAGTAATTTTATCAATTACTCAATGAGTCACCTCAAAATATTAATTATTTAAACTAAATAAATTTAAATTTAAATAATGCTTATAAATTTTAACATTTATTTTTTAATTAAGATATTATTTTATGATTAAAACCCAATTGAGAGAGAAACCATGATAACAATTTAGAACTAAAATTTTGATAAAATTTAATTTAGGTAAATAAAATTTAAAATGTGTATAAATAAAATCAAAAATTATTTTTAATATAACATATTCATCAACTATTACATGAATATCTATCCGTTAATTATATAAGTAAAAATAATGTTTTTAGCTTAAATTATACAAAATTTGAAAATTTTAATTAAAATATTTAATATTTTTAATTTATTATTTTAAAAAACAAGTTCATTTTCTTAAAGCTCCATTGCCAATGCTATAGTATTTTTTTTAGTTGCCCATAAGGTGTCCTAAAAGGGTCCTAACTATAGGAAGATACCTTTAAGTCATCTACACTCAAACTATTCCCCACTCAAGCTGAATAGGTCCTTTACAAAAGACAAATCTCTGATTTCAAATTTTAAACACCTGTATACATTAAAAAATTCAAACTAGCGAGCTCACTTAAATTAAAAAATTCCCTCACTAATTCACAATTGCCTTGGGGTTAATGCTATAATATTTACTCCCTCTTATCTAAAATAAGTTTCGTTTTAGAGGAATTTTAATTATTCAAAATAAGTATCGTTCATGATTTTTCATACATGTTTATAATTTTATTTTCAAAATTACCCTTTAATTTCTCTCACATTTTAATTATATAGATTACATTTTTAAGGTAATTCAACATGTAATTAATAAGAGTATATCAAATATTTCACTAACTTTTTTTAATAAATGTACATATCTCTAAAACGACACTTATTTTAAATAAAAAGGAGTATTAAGTATATCCATCTCTTGTCGGTAAATCACAAGCTTACAACCTCAATAGGTGTGTGGACTTCACGTTATATCTCAAGCCACTCAAGACATGAAGCCCCTTTGACATTGTCACAAGTCAAACCCACGAACCCGTTTTCAATGTCAGACAAGTATGTAGTGATAAAGGACAAGATAAGCATTGATTTGAGATGCCAAATTGCCAACTTCTCTCTCTTCTTCGTCACTTTATATAATATTATTGTTTCTCTACTCATTACCACTTCCACTCCCTTTGGCCTTCTTTTCAATCCAAGCTTCTCTCTCTGGTTAAAAGTCAGCGCCTTGTTTTGTCTACTCCTACACCGAGCATTTAGTTGCAGAGAACAAAAAGAAAAGAAAAAAAAAGGAGTTTTGGTACAGGTGTTGCTCAGAGTTTGTCTGTCTAGGCCATGGAGGCTGATTGGGATCTTCAAGCCGTGGTCAGAGGCTGCAACGCTTCATCCACTTTCAGCTCCGGCGGTGCTACCACCACCGTGTCTGCTGCAACCACAACCAACAGCTCCGGCCGTTTTAGGGCAGATTTTGGAACTCAGTCTTGCATTTCTTGGTTTGGTAGTGAACAAGTTGGCGACTTTTTCTCGCTGCTTACAGATCCCTTCGAAGCAAGAGTCTCTGTTGGAGATTTGCAAGAGCTTTACAAGCCCTTTTTTCCCAAATACGAACCTCTACATTCACCACCAGAAAGCATGCCCGTCTCTTGTTTTAGTTCTCTCAGTGTATCCAACGAACAAATACAGTTTAAACAGCAGCAGCCTAAACAGTCTCGTCCTGGTTCTGTGAATACCAGTGCAAATTCTAACACCAGCAGATCCAAAAAAAGGTAAACAGAAATGAACCAAACTTCATGGCTTAGCAGGTTCTGTTTCGTTATTTAAAACATTTCTTTCTCTATTTACAGGAAAAACCAGTTCAAGAAGATATGCCAAGTACCAGCAGAAGCTTTATCTTCAGATATATGGGCATGGCGCAAATATGGCCAAAAACCCATCAAAGGTTCTCCATATCCAAGGTAAAGAATCTATGTACATCCCTGTTGGAATGTTGATTTTTTAGTTTACATGCCTGTCTTCTTCATATGTTTGTGTTAGCTACCATCTGGAAGTCAAAACCATAATCTTTACAAATCTAACCGAGCTTGGTGTTACTCTTTTGCAGGGGTTATTACAGATGCAGTAGTTCAAAAGGTTGTATGGCTCGTAAACAAGTGGAGCGTAACAAATCAGACCCTAGAATGTTCATAGTGACCTATACTGCGGAGCACAACCACCCAGCACCAACGCACAGAAACTCCCTCGCTGGAAGTACTCGACAAAAGACCTTGACTCCGCAAACCGTCACCAACAGTGATTCCAATAACAACAATAAACCCTCGCCTGCAAAACCCACCTGCTCATCTCCGGCGACCTCCTTGGAAGACGAGTTTTTGCCACAGATTACCAATACATCTGACAGTAGAGAAGAGAAAGACATAATGGATGATTATGATGATGGTGATGACGTTGACGATGAGTTTGGTGGGTTCTC
>JAOSBK010000009.1:26086733-26096826 GCA_027568895.1 Erythroxylum shatona | reverse complement strand
ACATCCCATCCATGTATTTACGCGTAGTATGGATAAAATTGAAAAGAATAAGGTTAAAATACAGGCTAAAGTTATGAAGGCATATATGAGATCTTGACAATTTCATTGCATGCTCAATTATTTTTTAACCTAGTAGTTATGTTAGACTTTTTAATTATTGTTGTAGCTCATTGTATATATTTCATACCCCTTTATTCATATCTAACAATTGATTATGGTACACAATTAGTGATATGAATATTAAAACTGGTATGAAATAAAGAGTCGGTGTATTGGATTTAAACACCAATCAGTATCGACCCATTTCGGATGATATTGGTCAAATATTGGCTGGTATTGCAAATTTTAAAAAATAGGGAAACTTTTTTTGTAAAATTTTCAAAAATTTTAAAAATCTTCTAACCTCCTTCTAGCTCTCTTTCGCCCTTTTTCTCAAAGTTTTTAATTAGTTATTTTATTTACTTTAATTTTTATAATTATTGTAAAATTTTAATTTTAATTTTTAAAATAATAATAAATATTTGTATTACTAATAATTATTATAAATTAAATAAAACTTAAAAATAAATTATTTTTATTTAAATTTATTTTAATATTTTATCTAATATTTATCAATAAAATATTAATAAATTTTTTATTAATTTATTATTTATAAACTAATATTTATTTTATAAAATTTTAATTATTAAATCAAAATTTATTTGAAATGTATATATTTTAAAAATATATATTAAAATTAATTATATTTATTAATAATTATTAAATTAATTTTATAAATTAAATTAAAATTGTAATTATTATTTAATATAATGATTTTTGGAGTTAGGGTTAAAAATATATAGTACAACTGTACAATATGACAATGAACTATTTTGTTATTTAAAAAAATTCAGGAACTATTTCTTAAATTAAAAAATGACCCTAAACGGTATCTGGTATTAACTAGTATTAGTATAGTCCCATATTAAAATCCAATCCGATACTAAATTTGGTATGATATTCGTAACATTGTACACAACTTTCATTATTCCTTTATGGGCATAGAAAATTTGGTGCGGTAATAATTGGATAAGAGGATTTGATTTTCTGCTCTATATTATTTTATTAAATCTTATCCACATATTTATATAATATTCGTATAATTGCGTGGATAAAATTAAATAACGTAAGGTTGAAACATCTTAAACCGAAAGGATAACGGCAAAGCAGTGTTTCAAACCACAACAATTGTTCTTCTTTATGTTTTTAACTTACACATGGAGAAAAAGCCATACAATTGGAGCTTTAACTTCAATTTCATCATTAAACTATAATAAACTATTCTTATTTTTGTAATGTTATTTACTTAATCTTGAGTCTATATTTAAGTATAGAAATGTTCGTCTCCCAAACAAATTCAAGCATGCATTGAGCCAAGTTGTTTAATTATATACTATACTCAACACTTGGTAAAATGAAGAGTCACACTTCATCTTTTTAACTTATGACCAGAGATGCAATTATTTGTTTATTTCATGCAAAACAAAAATTGCAAGTGCTAAAAAGCCTAACATTATAAATTTGTTTGTTATAATTTAACGTTGAATACAGTGACGGAGCCAAGAATTTAAGATAAGAGGACCCAAAAATTTAATTTTTTTAAATTTTAGGGACCCAATGTATCACAGGACTCCAAATAACTTCATCATTATATATATAATTTAAAATAAAAAATATTTAATATTTTTTAAAATTTTGGAGGGCTTAGTGCACCACTGGCCCCCATGTGGCACCGCCAGTGGTTGTATATTATTATGAATGTGATTATAAATAACGAGTAAAATTAATAAAATTAATAATGTATCAAAATAAATTATAGCTCAAGTTCGAAGTCGATTAAATATAATACGACCCTTTAATTTTAAACTATTTTTAATTTGATTTATATTATTAATTGAATATAAAATACGTTATTAAATTTGAAACTGATCTCGATAGTCAAATTAAAACTTATTTTTGGTCTAATTAAATCTTATTTATCATTTTAATTTTGTTTAAAACCAAAATATTAAGGTGTTAAGATGCCTAACATCATCATAAAATATTGGGTAAACGACCAAACTATAAGCTTAGCATAAGTCAAAGGTCCAAGAACTTCGCTAGTGGTGTGTTGAAAGTTGGAACATTAACAAAAACAACTTAATGATGCCGATGATCCGATACACATTATAATAAGAACAATACTGCAGTATAAAACTACAAGAGACAAACTCTCACAAAATATTACCATTCATCAACCTCCCAATACCAACTTGATCATGGAGCGCGACCACGTACGGCCACTAGCTCCGGCGAGGGATCGCCCGAGCAGTGACGACGAAACAGGGATGTCTTCATCAAACACCAAAAAGCCCCGGGAAAGAAGGCTCATCAAGTTATGCTGGTGCATCGCTGGGTTTCTGGTCGTTGTAGCTGCAGTGGTCACAGTCCTAATATTCACAATCTTCCGCGTCAAAGACCCGATTATCAAGATGAACGGCGTAACAATCGCTAAGCTTGAGCTCATCAACGGCACAACTCCTGACCCAAAATCCAACATCACCCTACTCGCCGACGTGTCGGTGAAAAATCCGAACCTTGCCTCGTTCAAGTACAGCAACACCACCACGAGTATCTTCTACCATGGAGGACTTGTCGGCGAGGTTCGAGGACCTCCTGGTCGAGCCAAGCCCCGACGGACCATGAGAATGAACCTTACAGTGGATATCATGACCGACAGGCTCATCTCCGACCCGAACTTATTCGCTGACGTGAGCTCTGGGGTCGTGACCATGACAAGCTTCTCTCGTGTTCCAGGGAACATGAAGTTCTTAAAGATTATCAGGAAGCATGTTACCGTGAAGATGAACTGTAGCCTGGAGCTCAATATCCTGAGCCAGAAGATTCACACACAGAAATGCAAGCGAAAGGTTGACGTTTAGTAGAAACTATGTTCTATGGTATTTAAGTACAGTTTTCCCTATTATGAATTTCTCCTCATCTATGTTCTATGGTATTTCAGCAGTAGCCATAAGATCTCAGAGTATTACCGTTTTCTGGTTGTTTCTAGAGAAAACTTACAGATACGACTTGCGACAGAAAAAGGGTAACCCAAGTTTGGATCAGTAACATAATTACGTTCTAGTCATGATCTTATGCTCGTCTCAATATATTATGAACAAGCTAAGATTCATCGACAAGATCCAAGAGGAGAGAACTGATCACAGACAAATGCCATATATGATCGGCTATTCAGTTGATGTGAACTGTTGACTTAGAAGAGAGAAAGTCTTAAGTAGGAGTGTGATAGTTTGAAAAAGAAGAAAAATGGAGGCAAGTCATTAAAAATCCTTGTACTGCAGCTAATGGCGTCTTCGGACCTCCATCTCTTTCCCTAACCTGTGGCTATGAGGTGACTTGTTGAACTTTTAAACTGAATCGTTAATTTTGTCACGATTTCGGATCCACTCTCTAATTTTATAATATTTTATTTTATCTCATAAATTTTAGTCATCTATTTATGCGGATTCCGTATAAATCTCGTATAAATAAATGACTGAGATTCATGAAACAGAATAAAACATCATAAAATTAGACAGAAAATTCTGTCTCTTTTGTGACAGCACTGTCATCCGCAAGGAAATGACAGTGCTTTTGTCTTTGGTAAAGGGTTATTTTGATTTAACTGGGATCACAAAATGAAAATTTAGGGTTATAGCTTTATCTCTAACAGAAAATTTATCTAGTTTGAACGAAGATTAGTATAAGTTTAAATGATTTAAAAGTATTTTCTTATAGTTGAGATTTTCCTAAAATATTTCATGAAAAACCAAAAAAAAAAGAAGAGAAACATGTAGGGATAGAAAAGCATGAACTGAGCTTGAAGGGTAAATTATATTAGAACGGTTAATTTTCTATTTTTAAAAAATTATATTATAAAATTATATTATTCAATTATCATATAATTTTTAATTTCACATTTATTTTTACTTAAAAATTGTGATGTTAAAATTCTTACATTTGAATAAATATTATTTTAAAATTAAATACAAAATTAATGAGATATGAAAAAGAAGATTTATGTCATTTTTAAGTAATGTTACCCTTACATGAGATAAGTAATAATTTTAAAAACATTAAAATAAAAACCTATTGACCTTCAAACTGTGACCAAAAGCTCACTAAAAGCTCGTGACCACTACCCACTAGGCTCATCCTAAGCATATAGTAGAAGTCAATTAAAATAAATTGTTAATTACTTAAAACTTTTATAATTTATTATTTCACTAAATCGTTAAAATATAATTAAAATAATTTGAAATGTTCCCACATAAATATTATCGAATATTGATATAAATATTAATAAAATCGAAAATAACACTTAAAATTTTGTATGAAACATTTTCTTATTATAATAAAACACTAAATCTCCATTAATATTTAGTGTTTACTTTTGAACATTGTACTAATTTTGAATTTCATCGATATTCATGCAAATATTTCATCAGATTCATAAGATAATGTTTTAAATTACTTTTGTATATATTTTTAAGAATTATAGGGTTGATTTTTTTAAATATAGAATGGAAGTTATGATATTTAATCTTTTAAGAATTATTTTGAGAAAAAGCATTAATTTAAAAGAATTTGATTAGGAATGATAATTAAATTGGAATTCAATTTAGCTTGAAGTCAAGAGGTTAGGTCTTAAGAATTAGCGTGAGATCTTATCAAAAATATTCGAATAGTTCGATCTTCTACTCAAAACAATATCATTTTGAGCAAATATTTTAAAATAATATTATTTTAATTTTAATTTGTAAAAATAATTTCATTTTAGATGATTCAAGTGATTACAACTAAATGTTTTGAATTTATTAGACGAATTCCAATTTTTTGATGAAATGATATGTATTGGCCTAAAAGATGAATCAGCCCTGGTTTAGGTGGCCTTTTAGTTGGACCGTTAAAGGCGCTTACAAGAATTGAAGTTTTTGATTTCATATTCAAGTAGAAAACATATATCTCAGCTTAATATCTTCCATTTGGAGCTTAACTTGAAGCTTAAGATGCACACACAGACGATTAGAAAGATGCACACGCATACGAGATTGGGAGGTGCAAATCTAGCATGTGCATCATGAAGGGAACCAGTGCGCGGATAATCTGGCCGCTCTTGCACTCATAACCAGCCCAGAAATTCATATTCTTTAAGAGCCTCCACTGTTAGTCCTGGACCTCTATCGGAAGAACAAGCAAGGAGCAATATACCGCAAAACATGACGATAGTTTGATAATTCGTATTTAGCGTTTTTCCCTTGTATAAAAAAAAAGAAAGATGAGCTATTGTTCAAAATCCATAAACCATCTCAATTGTAGGGTAGAATTTCTTCGAATTTGTCCTTAATGCATTCAAAACAACGTACGTTTTAGATGACCCCTCTAAACACGAAAAGGATTTTAATAATCTTTCTAATTACTTCGTTCTTCAATTTATGTGAGAGAATCCTTAGGGCTATAATTATTCAATTGAAAAGATCAAGATTTGATACTCTTCAAAGATCTCCCCTGCTTACCTTTTAGTGGGGATCAAAATGATATTAATGAATATGAATTGATCCGAATTATGATTAAAATCCAATATAGCACATAGCTTCTAAACCAGTTTATGAAATTTTAAATAATCAATTAAAGTTAGAAAGGTTTGAAAGAGCAGGTGCTTAGTGTGAGACTATTTCAATATACTCTTTTTGTGGGACTATTTCAATCTTGGGGAATGGTTGAGATTATCAATGCTCAATGCCTAGCCAAAAGGGAGCTCTCTATGTCTTTAGATCTTATGACTGCCTTATACCCAACATTACATGTACCTAAATTCATGTTTATCAGAGGGTGATTCACCTAGTTGATTAAGCTGCTCTCTCATCGCAAGAAAGTTCTAGTGCGAGATAAGGTTGCGAGTGTTAAGTTTTCTTAATATTCATCAATCATAGTCATTTCTTTGCAGTAGCGATAGTTTCAGGGGATTTATTGTTGGTGCTCAACAAGGTTGAAGCGGCCATGGCGACCCTCGACCCCGAGGGCACCCAGTCGAAAAGGAGCTGAACGAGAAAACGTGACGATGGTACGCAAACTTCCCCAATGATGTCGTAGCCCCCCCCACCCCCACAGATGTTGTATAAAGCCGCAGTATCAGGGAATAGAGTCGAGCTTGACAGGGTGGACGAGCTGCTCTAGTTAACAGAAGAAACGATAGCGATAGAGGAGGGAGATATAGTGAACATTGCCAGAGACTAGGGAGATGGCATCCAACTATCTCAGACATTTAAGGAAAAATTAGACAATCAGTGGACGAAAGCGGTAGTGGTGCAGCTCTTGGGTCGAAGAATTGGATACCAAGCGTTGAGCACTCGACTGCGGGCTCTATGGAAAACCACTCGAACCCATCAAAATCGTTGATCTAGAATAAGACTTCTACCTGGTTCAATTCTTGGAGGACTCCGATTACTACCATGCATTAACCGATGGCCCTTGGTTAATCTATGGCCAAGTGCTGGTAGTTCAAAGTGGCTGTCGTCCTTTCGACCAAAGTAGGGGAGGATAACGCGAGCCGTCACCTGGATCCGCTTCCCGGACTTACCTATCGCTCGTTATCATCCCAGAATCCTCGCAACCTTAGGGAACTCAGTAGGTCAGACGGTAAAAATTGATGAGGTAACATTACAAGCCCGTAGAGGACGGTATGCTAGAATAGCCGTAGATATAGATCTCACCCAACCTTTGAAAACTCTGGTGGAACTGGACGGGGAGTTGATCCACATTACGTATGAGGGACTCGCTTAACTCTGTTAATCTTGTGGGAAGGTTGGTGATTCGACTGCCATTTGTCCTCAACGCCAACGAGATCCTTCCCAAATCCCAGCACCGAACGAAGGCAGCCCACCTGCGGAGAAGACAGCAACCGTGCATGAAGGAGGAACCATAGGAATTAATAACGCAGTAGTCCAGCCTCTGGTAACCCCATCTACGGCCCATAGGTGTACGTTCAACGAAAGCAGCGACCCGCACCGCAATGGCTCCAACAATCCAATCTTCCCTCCAAATCACATCAGACGAACTTAGGAAGAAGCACTGAATTAGCTCTAAGGAACGACTTTAGATTTGCTGCTCTGACAGCTACAGGCATGATGGAGACAACGGAGGAAGCATCTACTACGGCTGCTCCACAACACTCCTTAATAGGAGCAGGCCCACGTCTCCCTTTAACCACCATTATTGGGCCCTCCACGCCCTATACCGATGGACATATATTCAAGGCAAATGGGCCTAGCCCAAATGCCAGGAAAGGGACCAAGGGCCCACGAGGAATCCACAAGAATATACTCAAGGGTGAAAGCTCTCGAGGTAGTCCTATCCCGACCCCAAGCCCAGGAATCGCCACCCAAATCCAAATTCAACCTACCTCTTCAGACAAGAACATAGCTATAGTTATCCCCTCACATACGGAAATGATCTATGATCATCAGGTGTTAGGGGACCGGGAGGTGGAGGTGAAAGCGCGACTACATCAGATGGACAGGGTTGAGACATCTAAGGCTCTTCCCCACCTAGGGGAGAATACCATCCCACCATCCGCCATACCCCCCGATATAATAGGAAAGGCAGATCTTCCTGAAGTCCTTTCCCCGGGTGGGAGTAACGAGGAGCTAGATCTACAGCAAATGCGTACTGAGAGTTAAGACACTCCTATGGGAGGTACAACATCTAGTTAATCCTTTTGTTATGTCAATTTTAATTTGGAATTGCCAAGGAGTAGGGGGTCTAGATTCTGGTCCATCCTGCGGAATTACATTAGTCACTATAATATAGGTATTCTAGTTTTACTGGAAACCAAAATTAGTGGGAATAGGGCGCATGACGTTATTCGGAATTTAGGTTTTGATCTTTCTTTCAGAGTGGAAGCTGTAGGATTCGTGGGTGGGATTTGGATTCTTTGGAAGGGGAACTTTCACCTCTCTATAGTTTTAGCCCACCGGCAATTTATCCATACCACGGTAAATTACGAGGATTACTCGTTTGATTTTACAACAGTTTATGCTAGCCCTCAGCCCTCCTCTCAAAAACATCTCTAGCCAGCACTAGAATGGATAGGTAGATCTCAAAATCGACCTTAGCTAGTAGGCAGGGATTTTAATGCTAAACTGGAATTAGCAGATAAGCGAGGGGGAGCTACCGCCACGAGGGTCGTGAACAATAATTTTCAGGATTGGATGCATGCAAGTAGCCTGCATGATCTGGGATATGTTAGATCCATGTTTATGTGGCGGCGAGGCATGGTTCAAGCTAGATTGGATCGAGTGTTTGTTTCGTCATCTTGGCTGCATTCCTTCCCTTAAGCGGTCAATCATTATCTGCCTTTCCTAGGATCTGACCATCTGCCCATGTGGATCCATCTTCATCACTCAGCTTCCTGTCAATCGGGGCCACCGGGGTTTCAGTTTCAAAATGCCTGGCTCACTCACCCGGGCTTTGATGAGCTTATAGCTGAGCATTGGCTTCCAGAAGCCGAAACAATGAGTAAATCGTTAGCTTAATTTTCTCGACGCCTTACTCAATGGAATCACTCTGAGTTTGGCAATATATTCCATCGCAAGAAAAGACTGCTCGCCAAACTTGAGAGCATTCAGAACGCCATATAGGATGATAATCTAGATTCCCTGACAGCCTTGGAGGATCAGTTAAGTGGGGAACTGTTTCAAGTTTTGAGTGAGGAAGAAATCGTTTGGCACCAGAAAGCTAGGTGTGAATGGATTTCAAAGGGGGATTCTAACACAAAATATTACCATACCCTCATGATGGCTAAAAGAAAAAAAATGAACATAGAGCGACTCAAGGACTCGCAGGGGGACATCGTATCTGACCCGGGGCAACTGCATAATTTAGGTCGAGACTACTTTGCCAATCTGTTTACGAGAGAGGAAGTCCTTCCAGTTCAGATCAGGACCACAGGAGCCTTCCCTTCCCTTTCAGAAGGAACTCTCCGGGATTTAGCCACTCCCATTCAGGCCAACGAAATTAAAAGCATGGTTTTTAACATGAACCTGAATAAAGCCCCCAGGGTGGATGGGTTCAATGCTCTTTTCCTTCAGAAGCAATGGGAGAGGGTTGGTCCTAAAGTGACGGAACACATCAAATCGCTGTTCAGATAGGAACATTGGGAAAGGGACTTAAACCAAACACTCCTCGTCCTTATCCCCAAAAATCCTTCCCCAACAAGTATTGATCAATTTCACCCGATAAGCCTCTGCAATGTCCTCTACAAAATTATCTCAAAAGTCATCGTGAACAGGCTTAAACCTTACTTAGACCATCTAGTGAGGGAGAATCAATGTAGTTTTATTCTGGGCCGGCAAATCACTGATAATATCATTATTGCCCAGGAAGTTATTCATTCGATGCGAAGAAAGAAAGAGCGGACGGGCTTTTTGGCGATCAAAGTGGATTTATAAAAAGCTTATGACTGTCTTAGTTGGGAATTTATCCACAACACTCTTGAAGGTATTGGTCTCCCGGCTTCACTAATCTGGGTCATCATGCATTGTGTTACGACGGTGACTACGCAGGTAGTTTGGCAGGGTTCGATCTCGGATATTATTAGCTCCTCCCGCAAGATTTGACAAAGCGACCCACTCTCACCATATCTTTTTGTCCTTTTCCTGGAATGTCTAGGTCATCTTATCTCCAGAGAAGTGGGTCAATGTAGATGGAAATCGATAAAATTGAGCCCTACAGGGCCTCCGTTGTCCCACCTTTTCTTTGCGGATGACCTGATTCTGCTTTCTGAAGCTACGAAGTCCTAGGCTCAAATGATCGCTAAGACGTTGGAGGAGTTCTGTACAGCGTCCGGACAAAAGGCCAACATTGAAAAAATAAAGATTTTCTTTAAGTCGGAAAACGTGCGTCGTATCAGTCAAGCTCTCCATATAAAGCCCACTAACAACCTAGGCAAATACCTAGGCGTCCCCTTGCTTCATGAGAGAACCAGGCATAACACTTATCAGCACATTTTGGATAA
>JAOSBK010000009.1:26060875-26073358 GCA_027568895.1 Erythroxylum shatona | reverse complement strand
GGAAAAACAACATCGGCAAAGTTGGTTGCCCAGATGCTTGGTTTTCAAGCTATTGAGGTATCATATTTTATATGAAATTTTCCTATTTAGAGTGTTTGGACTGAACTTTCATTGTGAGATCTTACTGAAAGTTATAGCTTTTCTCATTATGTTGTTCTTTGTTTTCTATATATAGGTAAATGCTAGTGACAGTCATGGGAAGGCAGATGCTAAGATTTTATTGAGGAATTGGTGGAAGCAATGCAAATTGTATAAAGGAACTTGTCATCAACGAAGCACTTTGGAGATCTTATTGCTAGTTTAAAGATCTCCAAAGTGCCAATTATCTGCATCTATAATGATCGCTATAGTCAGAAACTAAATACAAGTTGTAGATTACTAATGATGAATTAAGAGCTTGATAAATGTAAATAATGCTAAAACATAACCTCTATAAGCCCTTTAATGATATCTAAATTGTTTGTTAGTCAATACCTACGAGTTGTCAGTAGAGACATATTTGACTCTTAATTCATGTTGTTTTAAGAGTATTCCATTTATCTGTGTTGCAAATGTTGATAACTGTTTATGTAAATGAAGTTCTAATTCATTTATTACTGTTAATTTCACCTTATGAGATTTGTGTAGCTGAAGATTGTATAAATTAACTATGAATTTGGTTTGTTGTAGATGGCAAGTTGCTAATGCAGAAGGCCTTCAAGCTAACAAGGTAAATGCTTGTTTAAGCTTTTCATTGTTTGTGGTTTTCTGTTAAACTTGGAGCTTCTTGTTTTTTAACTGTGAATGTGCCCCGGAGATTCAAGCTGTTATAATCTCATTATGGTATTTGAATTCACAGTAATTGGGACTAGTGACGACAATCGCATGTGATCATGGAAGTTGAGATCAATAATCTGATAACACATCAAATGACTCTTGCTATGTTCTGTGGCCTGTTTTTGGTAATGTGGAAATCGAAAGAAGAAATAAAAAGCAAAGAAGAAAGAAGTGCTTCTGTGCAGTAGTTTTAACTAGTATGTAATCATAACCCTTCTCTATAAATTTATGTTTATGGAATTTTATAAAAATTTATGTTTGTTATATTTATCATTTTATAATATTATTGATTAGATATATCGGATTTGTGATTAAATATACTGAGAGTTGTTATAAATTTAATATAAAAATTTTGTGTAAATTGATACTGTACGAAAGCATAGATTTTTAACTATGTAATAATGATTAATGAAGTCAATTAAAGACATGATTTTTCAATTGAATTTTAAAATCATTTTTAGAATAAATCCATTAAGACTTATTATAATTTTCGTATTTAAAATTGATAAAATACTTAAACTTTTGACATATATGTGAATTAATAAGATATTAAAGGATAACTTCTTAATCATGTATTAATGAATAAATTTAATTTTTAATTATACGGTATTAAGGCATAACTTGCAACCATAAGGTATTATATTATGTTATCTTGTTAGTAATTTAAATTCCTATAAGAATATTCAATGAAATACTATCATATATAATATTCATATCTTTATAATTTTTTTAAAATTTATGCCCTCATAAATCATTTTACACATAAACAACTAATATTAAACATCTAATATTACCAAACATCAAATGACAAATAGTTAATACAATTAGCTGGTCAAATTAACTATTATATTCAGCTATCAGCTAACAGCTGATAGAATCAACTAAAATCTAATATAATTAACTGATTGCTAAAAGGGACCATTATCTTGTTATCCATTTCACACGGCGGATTTGACTTTCAGTAACACTTCTACCACCAATATCTGAGACCCACATAAATAAATGGCTAAGATAAAATGGCACAGAGTAGGGCCAACGTTGCTGGCATAGAAGATCAGAAGACTCCGTGACACCTCCTCCATCCTGTCAAATCTAACGCCGTCAACATCCCGTCATTTCAAATTCCAACAAATCATCAGGTTTGTGAAGTGACAACTCCGACTATATAATTTCACTCTCTCGAGACACTGTTCTGTCTTTTCAATATTGGTCGATTCACTCTTGATTTTTCGGCTCCGAAAGTTATCCAGAAGCTTCATACCGGTGAAATTAGGGTTTTGGAGAAGGCGTCTTCAATTCTGAAATATAATGGCCGACGGGTCTGACAAGCCGATCGAGTCAGTGGTGGAGAAGATAAGTGAAAAGATACACGATCATAGTTCTTCCGATTCTGATTCCGATCCAGGGAAGAAGCTGGAATCTCCGTCGTCGGTGAAACTGAAGATTTACCGGTTGTTTGGGAGAGAGAGACCTGTTCACACGGTTCTTGGTGGAGGAAAAGGTACGGAACATCTTGAGTTTCCCGATTGCTCTTATATAATGCTCTATTTTTTTTTTTGAGAAATATGTAATGCTCTTGTTGTTCGTTTAGTGGAGCGCTTGTTTGTTTTCAATGCTTAAGAGTAGCTGTACGGCTTGGTTTGAGCTGCCTGTGAAGTTCTTACTAAACTGCAAATAAGTATGGATTAATGCTTTGGTACCTTTTATAAACCTATTTTTGATTCAGGAAATAGATTCTACATCTTTTTTTTTGTCTCTGTTTATGAATATGAACCGTTATTTGGGTTCAAACATTATATTCAAATGCTAAAGTCGGCAACTAGCGGAAACCCACGTAGTATCATATTCTTTTGTTTTTTTCAAGATTGTTGATAACTGATAAGACATTTTTGAGGCAAATTTGTGTTAGTTCTTATGCATATTATGTAGGATTCTAAGTTTTTTGGTCTTGTAATATTTAGTGCTCATGCAGATTGTGTTGGAAATTTTAGTTGTCTGTCTTGTACTAGTTTATGCTTAGTAGATTGTTTCGAATCATTAATTTTGCTTATGCAGATTGTGTTGGATCCTAAGTTGTTTGACTTGTAATAATTTCATGCAGCTGCTGATGTGTTATTATGGAGGAACAAGAAGATCACAGCGGGTGTACTTGGTTTTGTCACGGCAATCTGGGTCCTTTTTGAATTGATTGAATACCACCTGCTTACACTAGTGTGCCATGTTTTGATATTATCCTTGGCGATGCTCTTCCTCTGGTCCAATGCTCATACATTTATCAAAAAGTAGTGATCTTCTTCGTTGCATTATTAGCACGCACACATCACCCTTTTTGTCCTCATAAGATCCATCACGGCGTTCATTTGTTTCATTTGTCAAATTTTTGTACGAGTTTTATCATTTACTGACACTTTTGCAGGACTCCACCTCGGATCCCAGAAGTTCAAATTCCAGAGGAACTATTCCTGCAGGTTGCTTCGGCGCTGAGGATTGAAGTCAACCGCGCCTTTGCTGTCTTACGTGATATCGCATCTGGAAAAGATTTGAAGCAATTTCTCACTGTATGGTTCTTGTATACCTTATTACACTGATACTAATGAAAGTTCAGGCTGAGTTTTGATTTACTTATGGGATTGTGTTGCTTCCAAGTTATGCATCACATTAGTATTGGTTCATTTTATTGGCAATCCTGAACTCTATGCCATCTCTAACTTGGGGCCAATTTTGCAATTTGGATTTGTTATTTCTTTAAACCAGCTGTCTAACTAGTTTCTTTTGGATGCCAAACCGTATCCCTTGTATCTCAGGTCATCGCCGCCTTCTGGGTTATGTCAATTGTTGGGAATTGGTGCAATTTCTTGACTTTGTTTTACATAGGTAATAAATACCGCAACTCATATCGTACATTTAAGTTAAAGTATTGCTTCTGATTGTTCACTAAATTTTCATCACTCATCTGGAAACAGCATTTGTCCTACTCCACACAGTACCCCTTGTATATGAGAAGTATGAGCGTAAGATTGACCCATTTGCAGAGAAGGCCATGATAGAGCTTAGGAAGCTATTTGCGGTGTTTGATGCCAAGGTCCTGAGTAAGATTCCAGTGGCTCCGTTAAAAACCAAGAGGGCATAGAGAAGAGGGCTACTGTATTTTTGCTGCCAGCACAATTTGGTAAATCATGGATCTAGTGTTTGTGATAGCTCTTAACCATATTGTAATATAGTTCCGCCTTGTTGATCCCCCGTCCAACTGTTACTTAAGTGTTGTGATTGCAATTAGAATTGATCTGAAAATTTAGGGTTCTGTCAAAGTAGAAGGTTCTGTCTGCGTTATTAAATCATTTTGTGGCTTAGTAGCTTGACTGTGAACTGCTTTATATTTGGTAGTTTCGCACTTCGGCGGCCAGGATGATTTGGTAACTTCGCTCAAACCCATTTTCTTAAGTGGTGACATTAGGACCAAAATCTTTTGTACCTATAATTATGTAGTAACGCTGTTTTATACGATCCTATTCTTATACAATCTCATCCACATTTTACTGAGTTCTATATATTTGTATGGATGGGATCGCATAGAACAAGAATAAGGTTGGTACGGAGTTACGGGTACAGAAGATCTTAAACCACTCGGCCTGTTCCCTTCGTTTAAATCCGCATGGGTCAGAACTGGACTGTACATATTAGGTCTAAAGACAATTTCCAATATAACACGACACGAGTTTAATACATATTAGGTCTAAAAACAGAATTTCCAATATTACACGACACGAGTTTTAAGTGTTCCTTTTGAATTTTTACCTCGTTTAATAGTTTCTTAAATTAATATTGTTAATAATAAAATTTATAATTACAAATGATTTGATTACTTAATTATAGATTAAAATACCATCAGAAATTTTATAAACATTTAAAATTTGTTTATAATAAAAATCCTTAGACAAAATCACCAAAATTGTAAATTATTTTATTTAAAAACACTTTAAAGTGTAATTCAATAAATAGTTTTAAGTGAAATTTTATGTTTTATAGTTATTTAAATTGATAAATTTATATGTTACAAATTTTAATAATATTTTTAAAAATTCATAAGAGTATTAATGATTAATAGACAATTTCTAAAAAGTATGTATTATACAACCAAATGAATCATATTATAAAATAACTATCGCATAATTTATGGAATGACTAATTTTCTATTTTTAGTATTAATCATCGATATACATTTTACAATTAATGATGTTTATTTAACTTCAAGTACTATATGTATTTAAAAAACAAAACATAAATAAAAAACTATCAAATAAGCGCAAAGAAAAACCCTAACAGGATTGAAAAGAATTAATTGAAGATTGCGCGCACGCTACAACAAGAATACATGAATTAAAAAATCTATAATGTGCAAGTAATTACACAATCAATTTTTTTTCCTTACTTTTTCACTGTTTTGGCGTTAATCTTGAAATCTGAGTAGTGTCATCAAATGATGATGTTAAAGGAACTGTAGAGAACTCAGGATCAGAATGTTCAACGGCCTTAAACTTTGCCTGAGATGTTATGGGGCTATAATAATTCTGGGAATGAGATGTAGAAAAACCTGATCTCTGGAAGCTAGATACCGTAGAACCTCCTGCCACAGACGGACTAGGACTAGGACTAGCGCTAGCACCACTTTCAGAACCTTCGTTTGTTCTACTTCTGCTAGTGTCTTCCATGGCCTCTCTCTTCTCTCTCTCTTCGGTTTCTTTAAGAAGAAAATCAACCCACAGATCTGCAAAGGACTGGAGATACACATACACCATACACAATGAGACTTAAAGTATATCCGAAACAACTGAGAAAGCCGATACATGCATGTGTCTTCAACATTTATAGGAAAGAATGATACCTGGTCAGACGCCAAATTGGAGTTGGCATCAGTGGAACTTCCTCCTAGAATTCCACCAACTAGGCGTCCGGGTAATCCTAAGACTCCCCGAACAACACCCCTCCCACCTTGTTGAGCAATACCTATCCTCTGCTTGTCCTCATCAGAGAATCCCAACATCCGCACCATGAGATCAAGAACCTGAAACCAATGTCCATGGTAAGGGGATGAAACATTCGGGATTCTGGAAAAAATGGAGGGAGGGAGATACGATTAAAGCTACTTTGATATCTGCATCTGCAATGCACTGGCAATAGATGTGCAAAAACCATCGTATCGTAACGTTTATCATATCTCCTAGTCCTAGAGAGACCAAATTAAGGCAGCCCAAATACCGACTCATTGATCAAGATACTAATATAAGAACATAAACATTCTTGTAGGCTCTCTAGGATTAACCATTTGCCAGTACATTTTGATCACAAAATTATACTAAGAAAGAATGCAAAAAAGTGACTTTTGCAACGATATTCTTGAAAGAAAGAGTCGAACCTCTTTACTATGGTTTCTCTGGAAGTAGGTGACCAGCAATTTGATCACAATACGCCTGTGAAAGAAAAGTAGATTAATTTGCAGTTTCAATTTTCAAACCCGGTGTCAACGATATTTCTTATCGAAATGAGAACAAGCACAATTGCCACTCTGTCACATTAAATAAAGACACAAAGAAACATCCAATAGTAGGAATAATCTTATGTCTAAATAATGCTAACCTGTCCACCAGATAATCGGAGTCCACGGACATTCTATTAAGTCTTGTCATGCTCTGCTCAAGAGCTCGGCGGAGTTTTGAATTGTCTTCCTCTAGCTTATTTACTCTGTTTCTTGAATCTGCAAGTGTCCTTTCAGTTTGTGTAAGCTTGGCTAAAATATCTTCCTTTTCCCTCTTTGATGCCTCTGTTATTTTGTCTGCATCCTGAAAGAAGCAAAGGCTTGTTACTTTAAAGGAGATATTGACTTCCAAATCAAAGTCCCAGTTTTTCGAGGTCAGTCGAGAAAAAGCAAGCAATATATCAAACAGAATTCCTAGGTAACAAAAACAGAAAGTCATGTAAAAACCTAACATCAACTATACCATTCAATATAAGAAATAGAGGAAAAAGTGACCACTTGAAGCGAACAGGCAGAACATATTGACCTTGCCAAGTAAAAGATGATTTTTCTCAAGTTGATAAGAGCAAATCTACCATATTAGTGTCACAAATTATGAATGCATGTTGAATCATAAATTGAAAACAGTAGGAAAAGCCCGTACTTTCAAAAGCTCTGAAAGTTTAGCTGATTCTTCTCTTGCCAAAGACAATTGCCGCTCCAAATGTTCCTAACCATATAATAGTAGTATTAGCATACGAAACAAACCAAAATAGCGAGATATTCAATGGTTAACTGCATAGGAAAAGTAACAAAATTTACCTTAGCTTCAATTTCGGCAAAATACTGACCAAGGGCAGTTTGAAGGTTTATAAGTTCGGTATCTTTTGATTCTATTATGCTAATACAATTTGCAAGCTTTCTATTCAAATCTTCAATTATTTCCTTTGATTTCAGGATCTCACTGTTGTTGCTCATCTTGACTTCCTCTTGACTTGCAATTGCTTGCTTCAAAGCTTTCTCCAAGTTCAATAGTTGAGCCTTTAGATATTCATTATTCTGACGAAGTTCTTCAATAATTTTACTGTCCTCATCCATCTTTTCTGATTCTTCAGATTCCTAGACAAGGACAATTACAATATAAAAATCCTACATACTAACTCAGAGTTTGAAAGACATATACACAAATAAGCACGAAACAAAATACTATGAAGGCAGCAAGTAATGGGTTATGCCTGGTTAATATTTCACCATATTCTATAATGAGTTACAACAGCATAAAAGTCAAGGAAGAAGGGAAGGCAAGGAGTTACCAGTAATAAGCACATAAATCCTCCTAGGATGATATAACTGAATCATAAGATGGTACACACTAGTTAGATCTTTTGCTAAGAACTCCACCCTAGTTCTTTTTCTTTGTTAAGACGCATTTATAAACCACTGGATTCCACAAACATGAGTTATTTCTCACGGATTGATATTGAATAGATGAAATTGGAGTTTGAGGGATGATTACCTTTTCTAACAAGTGCTGCTTAAGGCGAGCCAATTCATGCCGTGCCTTGTCCCTTTGACGACAAGTTTCTTTCAAATCTTTCTCCAATTTCTTCAATGATAACTCCAATTCATCATTCATATGAGAATTTTCAGACGAATTTACCTTCTGAAGAGAAACATATAAAGGTCAAAAATTAATGTGATGAACATGTAAGAAGTTCTTCTGCACATATTATTGGAGGGAAATATTACCCCATCCTGAGAGGTGTTGTCAGTTAAAGACTTTCTGCTCACTTCCAAAGCAATCTCAAGTTCGTTCTTTGCCATCTAAATAATAAGGATATACATCAAAACCCCATTTTGCATGGAATAGTATAATATATCAGTATGGAAGGGCCAATGAAGAAAGAAAGTTTAAAGAGGATGATATCAATAACCTTAAGATCAGCATTTTCTTTCTCCAAAGTAGCTATTACTTTCTTTAAACTCTTTAAAGTGTCATCAGAATCCTTATCTTTCCCTCTTTGCAGCTCTGACTCCAGGTTTCTTATCTCTGATATTTTAGCACTCAAATCACCACGTAGGTTGTTGATATCTATAGAAGTCTACCAATCAGAAAAATGACGCAAATGTTTCAGGTTCCAAAATCAGGAAGAATTAAGAAAATATCTGCAAAATTCTTAGATTAAGCTTATAGCAACAATCAATAGATTACTATTCCGAAGGGTAAAAATAAATCTGCAAAAAAATAAGCACCTACACATGGTATTTGATACAAAGGTTTATATATCCAGACTTGGTGAAGAAGAAGGGTAGAAACCAAAAAGTAGCAATTCCATAACTATAATATATGATTTAAGTCCCAATACATCCCATCTAAACTCCAAACTCACTTTGTTCTCTTCCATCTTCAGCTTCCGAAGCTCCTCTAGTAATGATTCATTAACCCTGTGCTTCTCTAAAATTAAACAGCCAATAAAAAGGGGAGACAACAATAAAATTATCAGAAACAAAACAAGAATGAAAACAACAAAATATAGGCATAATTATATTACTTAAGCAAAGAAACATACCTTCTAATTTTAGTTGAGTATCTTCAAATTTATCTTGTTCCTTTTGAAGTTCCATCCTAAGCTGCTTTAGTTGTTGTTCATGATTGGCTTGCATTGCGGCCATGGACCTATGTTTCTCCTCAAGCAAGTCTGCAAGCTCCTAAAGGCATTCAGATATAATTTGTCAAGTTCATTCAGAATACAGAATGAAGCACGAGCACCCCAAAGCAGTCCAGATTATGTTATTTGTATTTAGGTTTGTTTAAGGGTTGTTCATGCCATTTTCCTATTTGATGCAGTGGTAACCTCAGATGCATTTTCAACCTTAAGTTAGGAATTGTCTAAATACGATTCTTATAGAAAATCTTTTTATAAATAAGTTGATATAGCAATTTTAATAGCACTGTTATTTCTGAAATTTTAATTCAAGATCGTTTCTGTTACAAGCCTAATTTCCTCTCAATTGTTCCAACCACAATCAAACCTGTTCCAGATCTAACCTGAAATCTAGCTGTGCACTATTTTCCCTCCATCATAAAGAAAAACGAAAGAAATAGCACCAAGAATTAAGAAGCTAAGAAATTTGATTCTCCTACTTGCTACTTCCCTCTCGTACCGGAAGGTATCCTTATTGTATAACAGAATTGTGTACAACTTGCCATTACCTTTTCCTTTGTAGCTTCCAAATGAGAAGTATGAGCTACCCCATTCATTATTCCATTCTGTGTTTGACCTCCAGCAAAACGGTTTTTGGCAAGAGCTGAAGGTGATTTCTGTTGTCTTTTAGGTGACTGATCACCACTTCCCTGCAAAAACCCCATACTGTTTCCTTATTCATGATTCTTTTTCTATGTCCATGTTGAGAAACAAAGATTAAAGCATCTCAATATTTTCTTTGCAAAATGCAGGACCAGTCAGTTACTCTCATTGTCGTTATTCATTTTCAGATAACCATATGCAGTTTAATAACAAAAAAAAAAAGAAAAAAGAGAATAAACATGAAAGCATTGTTTGTAGGCACAACTAAGGTCCCACTAAAACAAATGACAACGTTTCATAGTTGGAGGGTAAAACAGAATTACACAATGTTTAGCAGCATATAATGAAAACCACATATCTGCCATGAATACATGTCAAGAACTCAAGATAAAGATTCAAAGAGTGATGTTAAAAAAAAAACAAAGATTCAAAGATTACTTTGAGAATATTGGCTGCATGTGCTGATGCTCTTGTATTATCAATTCTTGACAAATTCAAGGCCTCCTTTGTTGTGGTCAAATTTTGCTTCAAGGAGCCATTTTCTTGGTTCAGTCTGCAAATTTGATCCTACAAAATGCAGTTTTTGAACAAGAAACTTAGGGTCTCAAAGAGTCATGAACCATATATCAAGATTCTGCAGTACAGTTTGATCCTGATTTTAAATATTAACATGAAGCACAAAAAGATGTATGCACTCATGTGTCTGAGACACCGAATCAAAGCATCAAATTAACAGTCATCAGATTACCTCTTTCTCTTTTAATAATGCTGAATAGTTAACTGCCAGCGCTTTTATTTCTAACTCAGATTCCTGAAGTCTTTTTATTTCCGTTTTGTAGTGATCAATCTGCAGAAAGTTCGAACGAAACAAATTAAAGTGGACATTAACTGTGTGGATGTGGTCCAGACAACAATAATTCACTTAAGCACGAGAAAGCTAGAGACTCCGCAATTCAGGAACAAGTACAAGCAAGCAACTAGAAACTAATTATTATAAATGTACTCCGAAACGACAATATTAGCTTGCGCTACTTCCAATGTAGTCTATCATATGAAGTGAATAATCTCATTCATCTCACATTTGCAAGAACGATGAGACTTATAGTCCTAGGTCATTATTATGACCTGAGGCTAGCACTAAGACAATGTCTTATACTCTTATACCTACTCCCTTTGTAAAGATTAAAAGCTCAATTACAATGTACTCCTTACAACAGGAAACGATCAGGATGACATTCGCAAACAAATGATAGAATAACTCGGGTTTTTGCAGTAATAATAACCTAAATCGTCAGTTTGACGAAATCAAAGTATCTAAGAAGTAGGACTACTTGCGCATTCACAGATTTTATCAAGTTCTGAAGAATATAACTCGACGAGGAAAAGAATCATTCTAGCCAGAAGAAAAACTAGATAAACAAAAACTGAAGATACGAACCACACCTCTGAATTATAAGAAGAGTCAATCCCATCGGTTACAAAAGTAGAGCGAGAATTTGACTTCGAATGCGCGAAATGATGAGAATTCCTCCGATCATAGACCGAAGAACGGTCGCCGTTGGTAGAGCCGTAAATCTTAAGCTCCTCTTCGTCGTCGTCGTCGCCGTCGTGAACGTCGAGTGCGATCTTGCTTAGGTTTTGCTTCAAATTCTCGATCGAGCTCAACATCACTCAAGATTGAGAATCAAACAAGAATCGGAAACCTCTAATTCGTCGGGTTAAAATTCTGAATTAAATCGGAGGGAAAATCGAGTCGGTGAATTAGAATTGGGGAGGGAAGTAGCGTCCGAGTTTGTTTGGCAGATCTGAGATGTGGCAATAAAACGTTAATTTTATTTCCATTTTTTTAAAATTCGGAAGAGTACAAACTACAAAGTAATTTTTTTAATGAGAGAACCGAAAACGCTTATACTACAAGTCGAGGGATACAGATTCTCGACGTATCTTGAATGAAAAAAGGGTGGCACCCAATAGGTAGATTTATAAAAGTAGTGGTTCCTAAATTAAAATGTGTGACATAGCTCACGAATCAGTCTGTGCATCTATTACTTTTTCGATAAATGTGACGATGGATAACTGCCTAGTTTCGAGTGAACAGTACATAAATACTCTGAATTAGGGGATTGAGAGTCCTAGAACAGTTAGCCGCAGACGATAGGAGATTTATCACTACAATCAAGTTCACTTCGATTTCAATCCGACGATAGCCTAGGTTTCAGGCGAGTGTGAGTCCTGTATACACTCCCCACAATTTTGCAGTCACCGGCGAACATGCACCAAGGTTCTGGCTGAAGCCTCCAAGCCAATTGCTTCTACTATCCCATATCATGCCGCCCACTGTAACAAAGAGTGGGTACCGTTTGCACGCTCTATCCATATTTAGCTTGGCCTACCCAACAGGGAGCTTTCACCATCCAAAGTAATTTTTATTTATATAGTATCGGTTTGGTGCGTTAGGACTTAGTAGTTAGTACTGTCTACGGTTACTCTTTAACAACTTGTTAAAGAAGCTCTAAAATAGTTTTGGAAGCTGATTACATGCTAATGCTATGCGACTAGCCGACACGTCGGTTTTGGCGTAAATATGTCTTATTGGGCCAAGTGGGCTACAGTACCTCTTGAAATTAAGAGCCCAATATACTCTGCAATCATATGTTTGCTATTTATTTTTTAATTTTCTGTTTTCAAATTTGGTAAAAAAATATTTATTTAAATTTTTTGTTTTTATTTCTAATTTTTATTTTTCCAATTTTCAAAATTTATGAAAATCTTCATTTTTATAATCTGATTTATTATCAACTAAATATACATTATTTAATTATTTAATATATTAATTATAAATAAGAA